>PVKE010002632.1:0-80452 GCA_004027555.1 Craseonycteris thonglongyai | reverse complement strand
GTCTCTGTCTCTGTCTCTCTCTCTCTGTCAAAAACAATAAAATAAATCTTAAAAAAGAAAAAACGTCTGTTTCAGAGTGAGATAAAATTTGAGAAGCGAATGAAGTCCAGATTTATTGTAACTGACCCATGGTTTCTGAATCCTTTTAAAGGAAAAACCAGGAAACTAATGTGAGGACCATGCCCTGTAATAAGAGGTGGTAGGTTAGGAAAGGTGACTGTTGATTTCATTGAATCAATTGTTATAGCACAGAATTCTACACACTAGCATGGCTGGATGTACGCCTGGTAGGAAGACTCTAGCAAAAGCATGTCACTGTTAGGAAATCGATGTAAAGATTGTGAACATGGAAAACATTAATTTTCAGCTTAGCTCCTTGTGCAGTTGATTTTTGTCATTCTGTTCTATTGAGTACAGTAGTGCCAGATAAAGCTTTAATTTATGGGAATCACAAAACATTTTTACTGGCATTTTTAAATAATCATGGCATATATTACATATAAAAAAATGTTAAGCCAAATTTAGAATTTGTCATTGTATCATCGATGAAGGCTTTATTTTTCCCTTAAATATATTGACTTTAATAAGGCATGTTCTGGACAAATAAAGTCTAATTCTACCCTTAGTTGCCACAGAGGAAACTTGAAGATATTTTTATATAAAACTAGGATTATAACAATCTAGTTTTGTGTTCTAAGACATCATTTTCTAGATCCAAGGACAATATTACTGACTTGCGATCTTCTACAGAGTTCTACCCTATATATTCTTGAGATGATATGCCCCTAGATCAGGGCTGGGCAAGGTGTCCATAGTAGTCCACTTGTGGGCCACCAAGCAATTTGGGGGTGGCCTCCTGAATAATAAAAAGCTAGTAGACTGCGACACTTGGAGAAGTAGCCTGTGCCCTCAAAAAGTCTGCCCAGGCCTGGCCTAGAGTATTGTTTTCCTAAGAATTAATTTGACAGCAACATTTATTGTGTTCATCATAACTAACACTTGTTGAGTATCAATATTATTTAAAACACTCCCATCTTTTTTCCCAATAAATAAGCAAGCTGCTGAGATGAAAAGTAGTTTGGGAGTCCAAAGAGGGCCAAAGAGGGCATTCTACAGAGTCATTGTTCCCAAGTTTTCATAAACAATGCTCCCTAAATCCAAGCATTTCCTCCTTCTACACCAAGTGAGGGTGCAGGACACACTGGTGATGTTAGGGGAGCCACAGAAGGGCCACACTGATTCCTCCTCCTAACAGAGTCTTGCTGAGCTGTTGAACCCATAGATCTTCCCTGTTTCTACCACCAGGAAGAAAATTATGGACAAGGTCATAGAAGCCTGGTAGGTGCCTTTTTGAATCTGTGAATGTATATGAACCAAGAATGATGTCTGCTTCTGACAACAAGAGGCTAGGTGGGGCAGCCCACACTGACTAGCAAACAGGGACCTTAGTGTGGTATGAACCCCGAGGAGAAAGATGTGGAGCACTGAGACCCCCAGGACCTTTGTGACCCCTGGAAACTTAAGGAAGGACCTCTGTAGAAGACATGAAGCAGAGCTCAGCCTGTTCCATCTTAAGACCCTCTGGATGGGGCTGGTATAATAAAAGGGAAAGAAATAAGAGTTAAGCTGGGATTGAAATTTTAACCTGAACTAACTGCAAGTAACCAGATTCTACCCAAGACCTCAGGAGATTTGATTTTTCATGTTTGAGGGCAGTGATTAGGGAAAAGTGGAATCATTTCATGTGTGTCCCTCACTGAGTTCATTCAGTTCAATAAACTGGATATACTACTTGGTGATGAAAAGAATCTGGGACTTCTGTTTCTGGTCATATAGCCAACGACATGTCAGAAGACGACCTTTTGGTCAGAACACTGACCTGGCAGGAAAGTGAGGGAAATCTTAAGAGACTGGAAAGTGAGAATCCAGAAAAGGAAATTAGTATTAGGTCAGCCTTTTCTTCAAGGACATATGTCAGTCCTGGGTAATCCATAGCCTGGACTTTAAGAGCTCAAGCACGTAGGTGTCAGGAGGGGGCGGCGAAGAGGGACACAGTCTCTTCAGCGACCCCCAAGGAGCATCGTGGAGTGAACCAGAATGAAAAAGACCTGAGGAAAGGAGACAACAGGATGGATACTTGTTTTAGTCTAGGTTATTGTTAGAGTGACAGAAAGGAGAAAAAACACCGTCCTAAGCAGTTCCTAATCCCAAATCCTAAATCTCCCCTGGCTGTGTGTCTCTCCAAGCGCCCACATAAAGGTTCTCCATGTCCGCACTGCCCCCAGGTCCCTGGCAGGGGCAATCACATCTCTTCTTCCAGGGAACACACTTTAATAGGGGCCTCAAAAATTCCCAGAAAAAAATCAAAATCACTAGAAATGTAAGAAAACAAACCTACAAGAGTGAAAGTCAGCAGAAAGCACAAACAGCCAAATTCAACCCACAGCAATAGTGGAGGTTGGAATTATCATACACAAATGTAGAATCATTTGGAGTCAGACCACATGAAATTGGCACTTTTGTAGGTCCACACTGGGCAATATCTGCAATTTCATTTTTTAACCTAATATTCTTAAAGAAATAGGAGGTTTTGGGTGTATAACCTTTTAATGAATGGTTTAAAATATTCCTAAAAATAAAATACCAGGTTTTTGCATATAGATAATGCAAATATTTGAGAAACAAATTTAATCTTCTATAAATTTTTAGAAAAAAGACAGATCATTTTCTAACTCATTTTATGAGATTAATTCAACCTTAATATCTAACCTAGACAATGCCAGTATGACAGGAAAATTACAGCACAATTTCTTTCATGAACATTGATGGGAAAAATCCTAAGCAAAGTAATAGAAAACTAAATTTGCAAACATTGGAAAAAGAAAAGATAGCTTTTCTTTAACAAGGGGTAAGGAAAGAAACATGAGGAGAGGGACTAGCCCTTGAAAAGAGCAAGAAATGCTGAGATATGGAGGCATGTGGGGTTGTAAAGGCACTGGTGTCACTGTTACTGACCACTGGGACTATGGGTGGTCATGTCATTATCATTTTGCAGGGTCCGGCAGAAGTTACGCCTTTTTTAAAGTAGTATAGTGTGCTTGAGTGTGATGTTGTTATGTTATACAATAATATGCTTATGATTCTGTAATAAAAGATTTAATATAGATTGCCAGCTCATAAAAAAGAGGCATTACTTCTGTCAGACCCTATAGATATATCTAACACCAGCACTGTTTAGAATTGTATGGTGATATCTACACTTTAAATATATCTGTACTTCATACCTTTAACATAGGTATGTATTTTTATTGAGATAAAATTGACATATGACATTATATTCATTTCAGATGTACAATATAACATTCAATATTTATACATATTGTGAAATGGTCACCACAATAAGTCTAGTTATCATCACCACACAGTTATATTTTTTTTCTTGTGATAAGAACCTGTAAAATCTAGCAATTCTCAAATATATGCTACAGTATTATTAAACTATGGCCACAATGCTGTACATTACATCCCATGACTTGTATATTTTATAACTGGAAGTTTGTACCTTTCGACTCCTTTCACCCATTTTGCTCACCTGCCGCTCCCACCTCTGCCAATCTGTTCTGTCTGTGAGTTCAGTTTTTTGTTTGTTATTGTTATTTGTAAGATGGTACATATAAGTGAAGTCATACAGTATTTGTCTTTCTCTGTCTCACTTATTTTATTTAGTATAGTGCCCTCAAGTTCCATCCATGTTGTTATAGATGGCATGAGTTCCTTCCTTTTTAGGACTAAACAATATTCCATTGTGTATATATGCATATATGAGGTCTGACAATTAAGTTCACAAGCTCATTATAGAAAAAGTGCTACATACCTTATTCTTGAATATCTACAATCACCTTCGAAGTATTCCCTTTGGGAAGCTATGCACTGCCACCAGTGCCTAGTCTGTCATTCAAAGCAATTTTGAAACTCTGTTCCTAGGACAGCCATCAGAGCTGTTGTCATATTAGCCTTAATGTCCTGAATGTCATCAAAATGTCTTCCTTTCAATATTTCCTTTATCGTTGGGTAAAGAGAAAAGTCATTGAGTGCCAGATCAGGTGCGTAGGGACAGTGTTCCAATACAGTGATTTGTTAACCAGCTAAAAACTCCCTCACAGACAGTGCCGTGTGAGCCAGTGCATTGTAGTGATGCAAGAGCCATGAGTTATTGGCGAAAAGTTCAGGTCGTTTTAGTCTAACTTTTTCATGATCTTATCAGCACTTCCAAATAGTCAAGTTGGTTGACTGTTTATAAGTTAGCAACATCGTTTTAACTCTTGATTTGGACTGAAGAAACTTTTTTGGTCATGGAGAATTGGCTGACTTCCACGGTGCACTTTGATGTTTTGTTTCAGGGTCATATTGGTAGAGCCATGTTTCATCACCAGTGACAACACAGCCCAAACATCATCTTGGCTCTCCAAAAGGTCTTGGCAAACTTCTACTTCTTTTTGCATTTGTTCATCAGAGAGCTCCTTCATGACCATTTTTTTTATTTGTTAAATTTATTGGGGTGACATTGGTTGGTAACAATTACATAGCTTCCAGGTGTACAATTCTACATTACATTGCCTATGCATTGCATTATGTGCTCAGCAGACTCAGCTTTCTTTCCATCACCATATATTTGATGTCCCCTCCCTACTTCCTGCCCCCCACTCCCCCCCACCTTCTCCTTTACCCTCAGGTAACCACTAAACTATTGACTGTGTCCATGAGTTTTTGTTTCTTTGTTACTTTCAGTTTTATAATCCACCTATAAGTGAAGCCATGTTACTTGATTCTTTTAGTCTGACTTATTTAATAAGATGGTTTTAAGGTCCATCCATGTTATCACAAATGGCTGTGTTTCAACTTCTCTTATTGCTGAGTAGTAATCCATTGTATAAATGAACCATAATGTCTTTATCCAGTCATCTAGCAAAGGACGCTCTGGTTGTTTTCATGGCTTGGCTACTCTGAATAGTGCTGTGATGCACATTGTGGTACTTATATCTTTGCAAATTAAAGTTTTTAAGTTTTTTGGGTAAATACCCAGAAGACAGATTACTGGCTCATATAGCAATTCCATTCCTAATTTTTTGAAGAATCTCCACACTGCCTTCCATAGTGGTTGTACCAATTTACATTCCCACCAGCAGTGTATGAGGGTTCCTTTTATGCCACAGCCTCTCCAGCACTTGCTATTTTTTGTCTTATTAATTATATCAATTCTAACAAGTATGAGGTGGTATCTCATTGCGGTTTTAATTTGCATTTCCCTAATTGCTAGTGATGTTCAGAATTTTGTCATATATCTGTTGGCCATTTGTATGTCTTCATGGAAGAAGTGTCTGTTTAGGTCTCCTGCCCTGTTTTTAATTGGATCATTTGTTTTTGTTTTTGCTGTAGTTGTATAGTTGTATGAGTTCCCTTGCCTTTGGGGTCAAGTTCATAAAGTGCTCTCTGAACCCAAGTTTAGTACCATTGTTTTCTTCTATGCAGTTTATTGTTTCTGGTCTTATGTGGAGGTCTTTAATCCACTTTGAGTTAATTTTGGTATATGGTGACAATTCACAGTCCAGATTCATTCTTTTGCATGTGGTTTTCCAAATTTTCCAGCTCCGTTGACTGAAGGGACTTTCTTTTCTCCATTGTATATTTTTTGCTCCTTTGTTAAAAATTATTGGTCCATATATTTGTGCGCTTATTTCTGGGTTTTCAAGTCTGTTCCATTGGTCTGTATGTCTATTTTTCTGCCAATAGGAAGCTGTTTTGATTACTGATGCTTTGTAGAATAGACTGAAGTTGGAGAGTGTGATGCCTCCAGCCTTATTCATTTTCGGAGGATTGCTTTGGCAATTCAGGGTCTTTTGTGGTTCCATGTGAACCTGATGATTTTTAAAATCTATTTCTTGAAAGAATGTCTGTGGGACAGACATTTTGATGGGAATTGCATTAAATGTGTGTAGTACCCTGGGCCATTTTAACTATATTGATTCTTCCAATCCATGAACAACAGAATACCTTTCCATTTTTTGTGTATGTTCTTCAATTTCTTTAATAGTGTCATGACCATTTTTGCACATACCTTTGTCATGCCAAGGTGTTTAGTTATAAGATTTTCCTATTGATGTTGACTTGGTGTGCTGTGCTTCTCACAGTCAGCTGACATTTTTGATGCATAATTTGATGAATTTTTGTAATATTTTTGTCAGTTCTGCTTGTTACTGGCCACCCTGACTTCTCTTCATCAGTGATGATTTCTCTACCCTCAGAAAAACATTTAAGCCATTTGTACACTGCCATTTCCTTCATGGAATTATCCTCATACACTTAGACTAACATGTCCCTGATTTCACTTCCACTCTTACCAAGTTTAACAAGAAGTTTAATGTTTGTTTCTTGCTCTAATTCAAGCTTCAACATTCTTGAGATGGCACACAAAAAACAAGCAACAACAGTAATGAATGTCGCTCAGCAAGACTGCCCCACATCAACTTGAGCACAGCTGTGATATCAGCTGAGACACTGATATTCCAAGGTTATGAAACCTTACCGAGTTGTTTGTACAGTGCTGTCAACATAAGTCCACAGTGGCAAGTTCACGAACCTCTGTCAGAACTCATATATATGCCACACTTTTTTTATTAATAGACATTTCTTTTGTGTGTGTGTGTGATGCATTTCACAATAAAATATTTTTCAGTTTACAACTACATATATATATGTGTGTATATATATATACATATATATATACACATACACACACATAGTATAATTACAATCATGTAAAAATTATGTATACATACACAAGTGTATGTGGATGTATGTGGATCAGAGAGAGATTGAGATTTTAAAGGAATATAAAATAAATCATGAGATAGAGCCAAATGAGCACAATCACTTTTAGAAGAAGATGAATTTGACTTTGCTATGTGTTAGGATTATACCCTGCCTTGTAAATCTAACTTGGGGCTTTTAGCAGACAGGAGGCCATTGAAAACCATTCAGATGTATGTATTTTCAGACTGTCTTACTTTGGATGTTGAATGTTTCACCCACACTGTTGAGCTTCTGTAAACAAACCTGCAATATGATCCATCTGACTGCTCCCCAGTATTACCCAGTTACCACTTATTCCACTTATTAACAGCCTTAAATGAGAGAGGAGGAACTTTAAAAGATTACAGAAGAAGGGGCCTCCTAGAGACTCTTGCAAACACAAGGATAGGAGATAAAAGTCCTTGAGTCTCAGAAAGACCAGCAATTATAGAAATCAAGAACAAACAGTTCTCAGAAACCCAGGTGCAAGGTCTGCCCCTATCCCCCTCCCCACCTTCAGTCACAAGAAACATGTAGGAGCCTAGACAAAGATATCACACTCCGATCACATGGACACTGAAAAGCGAATATACGCTGTAAGGAATCTAACTGCAGGAAGTGCGTGTTTAGGTGCTGCTAGCCCTCATCTCCTTCTATCTAAAGCATTGTCTGAGCATCTGATATCCTCCTTCAGGTGTCGCTTCCTGCAACAAAACAGGCAGTATTGCTTTACGGAGCTGACACTCTCCCACTCCTATGGGTCACATGGCCAGCTCTGTGCACGTTTGAGAAGGGAAAAAGCAGGGAAATTAATCTTCATTACCAAGTTCTTTCACCTAATTCCTTCTTTTACTCCTTCCCAAGGAAGGTCATTTATCCTTGGAGGACCAAGGGCAGGGGTGTGGGAGCCATCCACTCCCAATGCAGGAATTAAATAGAGGCAGAAGGTAGGGGACAGTTATTAAGAAAACTGAAAGTCAGTCAGTGTGCTTTATGTTATCACTATGCATTCTAAGTAATGTCGGTGTTGAAATACTCTTCCCTCAAAATTATTTTGTAGGTCGAAGTGTTCTTAATTGCAGCCGTTACTACTCAGTTATAATAATGCGGATGTAAGCTTCAAATCATCACATTTAATTGCCTATGCACTCATTTTGAGAGTAAGTGCTTAATTGTTTAGAATTAGGAACAGTTCATGTCACAAACCTCTGTGGCATTAAGTGATAGGCTAAAGTACATACTGATAGCACAGTGATTGTAAAGATAAAGAAACAGAACTCAGCTTATTTCAATTCCATCATTCTGTGTGACCACTGGGAATTTATATTTGGATTTAAATTTTGTAATTGAAGTTGAAAACAGTGAAAACTGCAAGGTGTAATATTTTTGTTTGGTAGACTTAAGTTTCAATTCATACAGAAAATACTGGGGAAGCCAGGATGACTCAGCAGGTTGAACACTCCCATTGCAGCCCCGGGATCTGTGGATCAAGTCCTGGTATCGACCCTGGCCCATGTGGACCCACATGCTGAACTGGGGTGTGCTTCCCACGCCCATTCAGTTCCTAGGGCAAGCTTCCCGGGCGAAAGGCCCCCTACCCCGTTCCTGTCCCGCACAGCCCCCGCCTACCTGTGGAATGAACCCATGTCAAGAACTGATGACATACAACTATGGAGACTGCTCTGGGCCCTCCCCTTCTCTCTGTCTCTCTCTGTCTCTGTCTCTCTCTCTTTTTCAAAAACAATAAAATAAAACTTTAAAAAATATTTACTGGGGGGAAGCCGGGATGGCTCAGTGGGTTAGGCGCTCACTTTGCAGCGCCAGGGACCGGGGATCGAATCCCGGCCCCGGCCTGTGCGGAACCATATGCTGAACTGGGAGCTCCCCCGGTTCAGTTCTCTCTCTGTCTCTGTCTCTGTATCTCTCTCTCTCCCTGTCAAAAATAAATAAATAAATAAAAATATATTTAAAAAATATATATTTACTGGGTTTCAGAAATAACATTAAAAATGAAATTTATTCATTTTTGTCAGATGTTTGGTTTTAAAAATAAAAAAATATATAAAAACAGCATATCAAGAAAATGACACATTGTTAGTGGTACAATTTAGTGGTTACCTAAATTGTGCCTTTTGGAGAAGTATCGTTTTATTAAAGTTCATTTATTGGTTATTGTCAGTAAGGAGGGGACATTAAAAATGGTTTTCTCAGGGATGCCAGGATAGCTCAGCAGTTGAGCACTTGCCTTGCAATCGTGAGGTCAAGGGTTTGATTCCCAGCCCTGGCCTGTGCAAACCCATATACTGAACTGTGGACAACTGGTAGCCACTGGGATGGCAGCAGAGGGTCTAACCTCCCATGCGGGAGGCCCCCAGTTCGGTTCTTGCCCCAAATGGCCCCACATTTACCTGTGGAATGAAACTATCTCACAACTAATGATGTACAACTACGGAGACTGCTCTGGGCCCTCCCCCTTCTCTCTCTCTCTCTCTCTCTCTCTCTCTCTCTCTCTCTCTCTCTCTCTTTCTCACTCTCACTCTCAAACAATAAAATAAATCTTTAAAACAAATGATTTGTCCCAGGAGTCAGATATATTGTACGAGTATATCCTGGAATCCTCCTTTCCTTTCAGCTCTGCAGGTGTCGGTGGGAAATCGGAAGCTAAAGACCAGAGAAAGAGGAATCTTTTAACTGAAAGGGACATGGTTTGGATATTTTGAAGAGAATCTTCAACTTCCACATATTTTCCTAAACTTAGTCTGCCTGAGAACACACTTTGCTCGGCACATTGCTTATAGGGCAGCCTTTTCCTGTACACCAAACAATTGGCATCTCTAAGGCTTTGTCCAAAATATATGTAAAGTTCAGGTGTCAGATGCATTACACCTGAAATTACATCCTGCAGCCACTCCAACATCTTTTTAAGTGTTTCAATGTTGTGTTAAAAATATATAAGGGAGTGCCTAGCTTTTCAAAATTCTTTCAGGAATAACATGAGGAAGAAAACCATCTGAAGACAGCTGCTGTCAATCGGTGTTAGCAGACAGCGTGCACACTTGGGGGCACTCAGTAGCCAAGTCTCCTCCGTTTCTTGTGAAAGAATTCTGGAGAAAGAATTTCCAGCAATTGGGATGTGTTCCTGAAATCACAGTAAGGATCCATGTTGTGGGGAGTTCGCTAATGGTTAACCACTACCTCATGTATGTTTTCTTATTTAATACTCGGAGCAGGGAAGTGAAGCATCACTACGTGAGGCCTTGTTGAGAAGGTGAAGCTGGGAGTAAGGGGCTGACACCCCATCCCGGGACCCCAGGCTGGTTGGCAGTGGGCTGAGATTCTCACCCAGTCGCCCATGGGGCTCCTCTCCCACCTCCTCTCTCCTGACAGGGCTGGATTTGCTTTTCAACATAACGCTGAACTCAGAATTCCAGTGGGACAAGTGGAGAAGGCAGCACATTTCCTGAACTAACCTTTAATTTGTAAACATGGCCAAATTCTATGTTCAGTCCAGTCCACCCTCAGTCATAAATGAGATTGGAGAAAGCTTCCACCACAAATTGTCCTTTTGTTTGGCCACCAAGGAGCTCCTCTCAAGTGTTCTGAAGCAGAACTTGTTCTTGCCAGAGGACTTGGTAGGAAGTTCACACTGTGGATATGCGTGCCCCTTCATGAGAGTTGTTCCTGGGCTTTCCTTCCTCAGGGTCGGGGCCCGGGCAGGAAGCGGGTGAAAGGAAGGCCATGGCATCTTGGGCAGGAGAGGTTGCCTGCCCTCTACGTCTAGTCCTGGCACTGACAGCATCCCTGATTGTATTGTGTCACTTCCTCCCAGAGGAAGATATTGGCAGAGTGGCATCTGACGGCGACCTGCTTTTACGTTGAGTACCATTGGGGGATTTCGGCAGAGCACCAGGAAGCATGTGTGCACAAACAGAGCCGGGGAGCCGAAGGGCCAAGGCCATACACACGGGACAGGAGCTTTCCACCACAGCATCCCTTCCCATGTCTGCCTGGTCTCCAGTGCACACGTGTCACTGCTGTGTCCTCCTTGCCCTGGCCCTAAGGCCCCTTCATGTTGATTCTGGAGCTAGACTCCCTAGGTTTGGAGCTCAAGGCTACTCTTGCTGGCTGTGTGTGCCCTGGCCACCTTACTTAACCTCTCTGGGCCTCAGTTTTCTCATCTATAAATTATAGCTCTGAATAAAAGTACCTACTTCATAGGATTATTAGGAGGATTAAGTGAGTTAATACATGAAAATATTTAAGGTTGTGTCTGCCCCATGGTAAAAGCTATACTTCGTAAATGCTTTCTGTTACTAGTAGTAGTAGTAGTATTGTTCTTGTTACTCTGCCTGCTTTCTTTTGGAAGTGCATAAATGACTTCATCGACCCCTCTTACCTGAGAAACTCTGCTGGGTGTCTCAGGTCAATATGCTGGACACGTTCCTTCTGCTCCTGTACCAAGCGGGGAATTTAGATTGTGGAGCTGGGTTGCAAAGAGATGTGGGACTTGGCCAACTCCTTGTATTTCCCTTGGGAGGTGGAGGGATGCAAATCATCTGTATCCCAGACGTCCAAGTCTTTGCTTTGTCCCCTGGGCAGTGGGTGCCTGGCCCCTCAGCTTGCTTCCCTTCTCTCCTTAGCCACCATTGCTCACATAGACTGCTTTGCCTGTGAGGCCTGCACAGAATGAATGGGCTTCTGAGACTCAGATGTGGAGGACTGACTCTCGATCCCCTGGTTCTACTGGGTCCCCTGCTCCTAAGGCAGGAAGTGCAATCTCCTTGGCTTCTCCCTGGAGCAAAGAGCAGAACACATGGGGTGACAGAAGTGTGGCAGGGAAAATCACTTAAAAGTATTTTATCGATATATTTCCTAATGACACCTGTGAAACTTTATAAAGACCCTTCTGACATCTAAGAGTGAGGCTTTATCACCCATGTTCCATCACCAGATCCCCAAGGGTCTTATTTGAAAAGGTCCAGGGAAAATTTGAAAATTAATAATCATGAGCTATAACATCTTGAGTGGTGTAATTTTTGCTTCCTGAGATCCAGCAATAGTTACGAATGGTTTTTTGTTTTTCTTTGTTTTGTTTTTTAGTCATTTGGATACACACTGTTTTTCCAAGACTCAGAGGGGAAAAAAATCCCACAATAAAACTGGATAGCTTATATTCAAGTTTGAATGCTTTGTGTAAATTAATGAAGTTGATGTCTGTCCCATGTGAATACAAATCTTGGAGCCACGTTAATTAAGTGAGTCTGTTGAATTCATTTTCATAACGTCTTCCAATTCAACTGCACATCCTCAAATTAACAACAAAAGTCAAACTAGAGTTTAAAGTTAGGGTCTAAGAGAGCACACGCTGAATAAACAGACTTGTGTAGTTAAAGACTCAACAACAGATGGTAGAAACAGTAAAGTGTAGAAAAACTGCAAAACAAAAATTAAAAATTCTTACAAATAACTGGGTATTTAAAATAGATGAATGCCAAATAAAACAGAAGGGGGTAAAGAGCCATAGTTCTACATGGAAAGTGAAGCTTTTCCCAGAAGCATAGTGGTGCCTGGCAAACTGCTAAGTGTGGATGTGATTAAAAAGTTTTAATGGGAATAAGAAAGAGGACATTAGGGGAAGCCGGGATGGCTCAGTGGGTTAAGCGCTCACTTTGCAGCGCCGGGGACCAGGGATCAAATCCTGGCCCCGGCCCATGTGGACCCATATGCTGAACTGGGAGCTCGCCCAGTTCCAGTTCTCTCTGTCTCTGTCTCTGTATCTCTTTCTCTGTCAAAAATAAAAATAAATAAAAATATATATATTTAAAAAAAAAAAGAAAGAGGACATTAGGACAGTTATAAAAGTGTTTAGGGAAGCTGGGATGGCTCAGTGTGTTGAGTACTCACTTTGCAGCCCCAGAGCCCAAGGATCAAATCCCAGCCCCTGCCCATGCGGACTCATATGCTAAACTGGGATATGCCCCCAGTTCAGTTCTTGCCGGGGCCTATGCAGGAGGCTCCTGGCCCAGTTCCTGCCCTGCGCAGCTCCATCCCCACCTGTGGAGTGAAACTATATGGAAAACTAATGCTGTCAACTATGGAGACTGCTCTGGGCCCTCCCCCTTCTCTCTGTCTTTCTCTGTCTCCCTCTGTCAAAAAACAATAAAAATAAACCTTTTTGAAAAAATGATGATGTACAACTATGGAGACTGCTCTGGGCCCTCTCCCTTCTCTCTGTCTCTCACTGTCTGTCTCTCTCTGTCAAAAAGCAAAGAAAATAAATCTTTTTTAAAAAGTGTTTCATTCTAAAACATTAATTGTCATGTAAAATGAAAGTTTTGAGACACTTGCATGAAAAAAAATTATTATACTCAAATTTAAAATGTTTCTGTGGAAAACATTCAGAAGTAAAATGTTTTAAGGGAAAAAAATGTTTCAAAGAAGCTCAGTATAAGTAGTAATTTTATAAATGTAGCTATTACACCAGTTTTCCAAAGTGTCATATTTGTCTGAGAAAAGCCATTGACCATGGTTGCTGCCAGAAACGGTGAACCTTAGAATCAAGATATACCAGACTCTAAAGGTTTTTGTGGTCTCTGGTCCAAGTGACTTGGTTTATGGGCAAGAAAGTGTAGACTAAGAGAAGTTGATTAAGTGGGCTCTCCAGGGTCTCATGACTAGTTAGTGCTGGAATCAAAAATAGAACCTGATTTCCTGGCTCTTATTCCAGGGCTGAGATGTAGAGACCTGACCTCGTGGGTTGCCGACTACCTCTTCTGGCAACACAGATAAATACTGATCTTCTAGAGCCTTCCAGTCAGAGTTCACGTTCCAGGGTTGTATGACCTTAGGAGGGTGTTGTCCTGGGCTGGAAGCAGAAATTGTGAAATCCAAACGTGCCTTGAGAAAATGCAAGCACATGGATAAATCAACTAAAATCAGAGCAGAAAGCTTTTCTTACATAAGTTGCCATTGGAAAGAAAGGTGAAAACTTAACCAAATTCATGAATGTGTTAAGTGGTTTGTTTCTTCCACAGACACTCACTAATTTATTCTGAAGGGAATGATACATTTCCAAAATCTACTTTTAAAGAAACTCAAACATCAAGAAAAAGGGAAGTTGGACACTGTATTGTGATTATTTAAATCGTGAAGATATCAGCTGTCATAACTTTGAAAAATCACTAGCAAAAATTGGCCATGGAAAAGGGAAATGTGTCTAGTTCACAACCAACACTCACTTGGCATGAGTTAATAATTCCTTATCTCTTGTTAGAGAAAAACAGGACACCTAACTATGTGCTGTCAGGACTGCCTTCCCATGTGGCTGACCCCGATGACCCCGGCCTGGCTGGTCTCCCGGCCTTGACTTCCTTTACATCTTGTCCCCTCGGTCATTTCCTGCCGCTTTTCCTCTCTCTCCTTCATCTGTCTCACATATTTTATTTATTCATTTATTCCACTGGTATTTCTTGTGCCAAAAAGAAAAGTTAATGGCATACCAAGCAAGTTCCTGGGTATATGAGGTCTGACAATTAGGTTCGCAAACTCATCCCAGAAAAAGTGCTACTTACCTCATTGCTGAGTATCACTGTGGTCACCTTCGAAGTCCTCCCCTTGGGAAGCTAGGCACTGATGCCAGCACCTGGTCCACCCTTCAAAGCAATTTTGGAACTCTTTCTGGAATGGCCATCAGAGCCGTCATCGTATGGAATCATATGCTAGTGGTTTGGCTTCTCTGAATGAACCCTGACTGACCTTTTCAAAACTCATATCTGATCTCATCGTATTATTTAAAAATCTTCAGTGGTTTCCCACTGCTCTCAAGACCAAAGTCTCAATCTACCCCTCCAGCCACATACCATAATCTGCTCTCCCTTCTCCCTGCTCTGCCACCATGGTCATCTTTTAGCCCCACGCCGTTGCCCTGCTCTCTGCACACACTGTGCCCTCTGTCTGGCTCTCCTTCCAGCCTCCTTAGCTGGCTAACATCAACTTGTCTTTCATACCTAATCGAATTCTTTTCCTGTGGTGATCTCTTATATCACTGTAAACCTCTCCTCTGAGAGTCATCACACCCACAACTGCGCCTTTATTTGTCTAATGGTTTTGGTTTGGGATTTCCAATGTTTAGGGATTTCTTATCCAATGTTTCTTTCTTCTGTTGAGTTCTAAGCTCTGGAAAGGCAGGGAGGGCTATTTTTGCTTTCCATTATGTTTTCCCTACAGGGTGTGTGTGTAATGAATATCACTATAAGTATGCATACAAGATCTGACAATTAAGTTCATGAACTCATCCTAGAAAAAGTGCTACATACCTCATTGCTGAATATCACTATAGTCACCTTCAAAGTACCCCTTGGGAAGCTGTGCACCAATGCCAGTGCCTAGTCCACACTTCAAAGCAATTTTGGAACTCTTTATGGAATGACCATCACAGCCATCTTGTATTATCCTTGATGTCCTGAATGTCATTAAAATGTCTTCCTTTCATTATTTCCTGTATCTTTGGGTAAAGAAAAATGTCACTGGGGGCCAGATCAGGTGAGTAGGGAGGGTGTTCCAATACAGTTATTTGCTTACTGGCTAAAAACTCCTCACAGACAGTGCCGTGTGAGCTGGTGCATTGTCACGATGCAAGAGCCATGAGTTGTTAGCAAAAAGTTCAGGTCGTTTTGGACTAAATTTTTCATGGTCTTCTCAGCACTTCCAAATAGTCTACTTGGTTGACTGTCCAGTTGGTGCAAATTCATAATGAACAACCCCTCCGATATCAAAAAAGGTGAGCAACATCATTTGACTCTTGATTTGCTCTGACAGAACTTTGTTGGTGGTGAAGTATTAGTTGACGTCCATTGTGCACTTTGACGCTTTGTTTCAGGGTCAGATTGGTACACCCTTGTTTCATCATTGGTGATAACATGGCCCAAAACATCGTCTTGCCTCTCCAAAAAGATCTTGACATACGCAAGCTCTGACATTCTCATGATGGCACACAAGAACGTGCAACAACAATAATGAACGCCACTCAGCTAAACACCACCACATGTCGACACGAACACAGCTGTGAGACACGGATATACCAAGGTTATGAAACCTGACCAAGGTGTTTGCACAGTGCTGCCAACATAAGCGCACGGTGGCGAGTTCATGAACTTGTCAGACCTCGTATAAATGTATATACATTTGTTATAGGAACTTGATATTATGCAATTGTGGTGGCTAGTTAAGCAGCAAAGCTGTTGTCTTCACATCTGATCATCAGATATTGGAGCTTAGGGTCTACAGGACAGGCAGTCAGCAAGGGATGATGGAGGTAAGGCAGGGGGAGCAAGGGCAAGCTGGGACCCCCACTCACCCACAAATGTGCTGGAACCATGAAAACTAAATGCAACCATGTCAGTTTTCATAGCCTCCCTGATGACGTGGTGGTTCTACAGGACATGCTGGCTCAATCACCACAGAGATAAATACACAACTGGCCCAGGAGTCAGGGAACATGGAGCAGTTGCAGGCCTGGCCTCTGCACCCCAAACAGAGTGAACCTGCAGGCATGTGAGCTGCAAAAGGGCTTCCCCTTTGCTTCTGCTCTCTGTTCCCTCACAGAAATGTCTCTTGTGGCCCACCCTAACTGGAAACATTGGAAAAAGGGCATGTGGGAAAGATGGTTCATTCTAGCCAAGCTGACAGTTTCCAGAGCCCCCCAGGAATCCTGGTTGTAATGTAGGGAATAGTGTGCAAAGCCTTCCACCTTCCTGTCTGGCAGCTCCCACCCACATCTCCTGGGTTAGGTGCGCACTTTTAGGGGGTGCAGGCTTTCCACTCCACACATCCATTGCACTGGGGGAGAATTTGGATCCCAGGTGAGCTGCCAACAGGCAAAGGTTGGGAAGCAGCAGCTAATACCATTACAAGTCCATTTGACAGCGATACACACCTCCATCATCACAATTAGAGCAAGTGGAGAGAAAAGAGAATCTCTTAATGGTCAAATCAAATAAAAAAGTGGCAGGCTTCTGAAAATACCAAACCCTATGTGATGTGTTCATGGAACTAAGAGTCTGAAGTCATTTCTTCTTTGGCTTATCTGCTTAGACAGATAAGGTGTTTTTCTGTCTCCTCCTACCTGCGGGTCTCCAAGCTGCACACATAAACTGCTACAGTTTGGCCACCACTTTTCTCAGGGTATTATGGAGCCAGGGTTGAGACCACAGCAAGATATTCTGTGATGTAAGAGGGGGTTTGAGGAGAAGGGTATTTTGGTGATCAAGTGTATAGCTCGGTGGTCCTTAATTTTGACTGTGTCTTAGAATAACCTGCTGAGCTTTTCAATATCCAAGCTCCCCAGAGATTTTGGAAGGGAACAAGGCATCACTTACCAGTAAAGCTCCCCAGATGATTCTAGATGCCAGGCTGAGAACCAGGCATCTAGTCTAATCCTCCTGTTTTCAGATAGTGAAGCTAAATGGTAGAAGAGTGAAGTTTGATGACCAGTGGCACATACAAGGAATAGAACCCAAGTCTCCTGATTCTTAAACTCGTCTCTTTCCACTGTGTATCCTGCCATATTGAAAATAACAAGAAACATAAATAAAAACTGCATTCTACCATATCTTAAGACTGCGATGATTTTGAAAATACATGTTATTTATAGACTGACTCTTGGTCAAACTCCTAAAATGAGTAGACAAACACCAGTGGCTCTGCAGTCTTAATGCTTCTGGGCAGCCTCAGCCTCTTGGTTTACCTTGTCCATAGCATGAGAAAGAAAAAAGAAAAGCGACAAGTCTAGGAATATATTGTCCAGTGGAATGCATTTTCGAATGAGTCTGTAAATTACAGGAGAGCCGTAATAGCCAATAATTATGTCTCCTAAAAGGGGAGCCATCCTAACTAGCATCTGGTCACGTGCTCAATCTAAAATGTGACAGTATGCTTTAGAAAAAGACAATAGAGAGAAAGAAATGGCGAATTGGATTAAGAAAGCTTTTGTAAATAAGCAAAGCCACATTTAGCCTATACTCTGTCCTCATACTCATCATCAATTATTTCTTTTAAAAGAAATACAATCAAGTTATTAGACATTTTTAATTTGTGGCAATAACAAAATATACCAGTATCCACTTTCACTAATTTCTTATTTTTTTAATTTAAAGAAAAATTGCACTATTGTTTCTATACAAACCACACGTGCTCATTTTAAAGAATTCAAAAGTTGCAAAAAACTACAAAGAAAGTAAAATAATCTTCCAAATCTCTCCATCCAAAAATGGCACTGTTGAACATTTGTTGGACATTGATTTAGACTCTTTCAAAGAATATGTATGTATATGTAATACACATACACACATACACACACACACACACACAAGGAACTCTGGGTGGTGAACACATAATGCAACATCTAGACAAGCTACTATACAATAGTACACCTGGAACCTATGTAATTTTTATTAACCAATGTCACCCCAATAAATTTAACAATAAATAAATAAAACACATAATGTGTATATGTAATCCATATCTACCTATCTAGATATAGATATATAACACACACACGTGTATACACAGAGAAAGCTACATGACTGGCTAGGTATACAAACTATAAAATTGGGATCATACTCTAATGCCTTTTTTAGATTTATATATGTAGTCAGATCAATTTTATTTCTATATAGAAGTAAGAGAAACTGAGGTAACACTGGCAGAATACTGAATAAGTGTTTCTTTACTACTAAACATATTGTTTCCTTAAAGATACTGTAACAAAAGAGATTATAAAAAGTCACTGGAGTCTAATATTGTTGTAAATCACAGAGTTCAGTTTTCTATCAGATCAACTCCGTGCTATGAAAGAAGTATGTTCACATTCTTCTCATTCTGTATCCCCCACCTCCCAATGTTTGCAGTTAATTTTCATTCTTTCATTCAACAAGCATTTATTGAGAGTCTACTTAGTACAAAGGCACTTTCAAGGTGCTGTACCTATAGCTAAAACTGTAGACAAAATTCTTACCTGTCACAGTTCTTACATTTTAATACAGAGAAATAATTAATTACAATTTTGATATTGTGGTGATTTTCTGTTCCCAAGCCCTAAACCTCATAATTGCTTAGTACAGTTTCTGGATTCGAATTCACTCGATGCATATATAAGTAGAAATCTGGAAGATGTGAGAGATAGCCAAAGAGGTTTATGAAAATGGAATGATACTATAAATTTACTTCCATCATTAAAAGTCAGCCCCATCCATCCTTTACTTGCCTATTTACCTTCCTTTCTCCCCACATCCCCCTTTATTTCGGCCTTATTAGAAGAAGAAAAGTTGGGGAAGCCAGGATGGCTCAGAAGGTTAAGCATTTGCTTTGCAGCCCTGGGGACTGAGGATCGAATCCCACTCCGGCCCATGGGGACCCATATGCTGAACTGGGGCACGCTTCCCATGCAGGAGACCCCCAGTTCAGTTCTCACCCCCTATTTGGCCCCTGGCTCGAGTGGGTGTGCCCCCCATGTGGGAGGCCCCCAGCCCAGTTCCCGCCGTGTGCGGCCTCCATCCACTTGTATGGAAGGAAGCCATGTCTAAAGCTGATAACGTACAACTATGGAGACTTCTTTCTGTCTCTCTCTCTGTCTCTGTCTCTGTCAAAAACAATAAAATAAATCTTTAGAAAAAGAAGAGGAAAAGTTCTTTCCTTTCCAGATTCACAAGGAAAGTTTTTCCATCATGCTAACTCCCAGTTTTGCTTTTGCAGAGCAAGGATGGGGGCCAGGAGGTAGGGGTGTTGTAGGCTGAGCCCTTCCCCATTGCTCCTCTGCAGAATGTCCTTGACCGCAGGTTTGGAAATATGTAGTATTATGTTATGTCCCTTTCCCTTTTTGGCTGCTGCTGATAAAAATATTAAGTTTCACAATTTTGATGTTGTCATTGTTCATTTTATTAAATATCATTAAGTTAGAGAAATGTTATTATTGGTCTTTGCTATCTTATATTTTATCCCAAATCTAACTCTTTACTTTAAAATACAAAATTATGAACACAAATCTCTTATAGAAAATCAAACCATAATGTGTTTGCTTCCTGGAGTAGGGGCAGAGAGATGGGTTAACTAAATCTTTGTCCGCCCATGTTGGATTGATTCCTAGAGAATAATTTCCAGTCCTTCTCTTTCCCAGCCCTGGCTTGTTCTCCTGGAAAGCTTCAAAGTAGACGGGAGAATCTTTGATGACTGGCTGGGTTCACAAGACTCATTGTTGCAATGTGCTCCTTCCTCTGTGAGGGTGTCTCAACAACTTTGTTACTAAAAATGAAGAGCAAAATTGACAACGATTCTATATATGTGAGGTGTTGCTCAAGTAAGAAGATATGAGAAGAGGTGACTTCCCAGGTTCCTTCCAACCTGAGATTCTCTGGAAGTTTGGGATTTTCAAATGATTCTACGGAGAAGAGAATGGGAACCATAGATAAGTCAGGAAGCTTTCTGAAGAGCTCAAAGATTAAAAGGATGCATGAAACAAAGCAGGAAAGATAAGGAGAAATAAACATAAAGCATCCAAAGCTGAAAGATTAATATTCAGATAAACTAATGTTGAGAAAGGTCAGAGTTTCGTGAACTCTCCTGGGGTCAAAAACAGCAACAAAGAGAGACAGATTCAGAGTGACAACAAGGATGAATGAAGGTCTCAGAGGAAACAGATGGTGATTCACTGATGATGTTTGAGGAGATTTTAATAAAAGGGCTTTTAAAAGGTATGGGGAGAGTAGGGCAAAGTAACACGAGATGGAGCAAGTTGGAACCCAATGAAAGAAATTATTTGGAAAGGGACACAAGACAAAAATGGTGGCTCTCAATGGACCCCAGCCAGCCCCAGACAATCGGGCAGAGAGTGAGCTGACCCCAGTCTATCCAGGCTCCCACCTCCCTGTGGGCCCATCACCCATTGGCTGAACCCAGAAACCATAAGATAAGGGGACCCATTGACACAGTCTCTCCAGAGCAGCCTCTTCATGCTCAGCAGAGTAGAGGGGATGGTGTTTCTTGAGGAACAAATAGAAGATACCGAGCCAAAAGGGGCAGGGGGACAGAGAGGGGACAGAACTTGTTACTACTCAAAGAAGTTGAGTTGTTATCATACTTGACAATAAGAAAGCAGATAGATTCGGTATCAACTTCTTGTTTACCTTTCCTCTCAAAGATGACTATCTACCTGAAAAGAAAAGAACAAACAGCATCAAAGGTAAAGCCAATGGTCAAGACAGGAAACCAACACTTCACTACTTTCAACAGCTCCCTCTGCAGGCCTGTACGATGGATTTTATCTAGTCACACTGAAAAAAAAAAAAAAAAAAGTTTAAGTTCCAGAAAGAGTCAAAAGGCTATATTATGGAGTCTGGAATAAAAGTACTGAAATAAAAGGAACATTAAAGAGCTCAGATGTCTTAACTGTAGGGAGATTTGGGATGGTGCCTGGCACAGTTTGGTTGGCACTATTGCTGGAGAAATGTTGGTATACAGTTTGAACTTCCCTGGCCAAACAGTAATACACAGTGAAGGTTAGTCAGTGGTGTGGACATAGCACGCAGGGGAGAGGGCGCAGGATCGCCACTGAACCGCTCCTGTGCAGCTTTCTGCGAAGGGCTTGAGTGAACACAGGAGGGCATCGTAGCAAGGTGGTGACTGACTCAAAGAGTAATGCTGAGCTACTTCCTTCAGATGCCTCAGAGCACGTTGCCGTGGGAGGGCAGGGAGTTCTGAGTGGCTGGGAACATGCTGCTGGAAGCTTGAGGGGAGGTGTTTGAGCAAGTTGATGTGCTGGGGATGCAACCAGAGCCAGAACATTCCTTCCCTCCTGGACTAGCGCTGCCTCTGAACGTCAGACTCTAGCTCTGGCAAGCATGACAAATAGGCCCAATGACAGAATTTTAAAAGATCTCAACTGATGGGCCAAATTCAGTGAAATGTTGTGTAATGGATTTTTGTGATTTCTAGAGCTAGCTTGTTGGTCACATGCTAAAGACAGGCCAGAGTGAAGGCCGAAGGAGTGAGAGGCTGCCACCACTTAGTCCCTGGTGGAATTACAGTGTCTAAGTGAAGAGAAGTGACAGCCCGGGGATGGCGGGAGAGCTCAGCCATGGAGCGCTTGCCTCGCAATTTCAAGATCAGGGGTTTGAGTCCCAGCCCCGTGGGTGCAGACTCGTGTGCTGAACTGCAGTGCAGCCGGTAACCTGGAGAGCAGCGAGACTTTTCACCTCCCATGCGACAGGCTCCCAGTCCAGGGCCTGCCCCGTGTGGCGCCATCCACCTGTGTAATGATGTGCAACTGTGGAGACTGCTCTGGGCCCTCCCCCTTCTCTCTCTCTCTCTCTCTCTCTCTCTCTCTCTCTCTCTCTCTCTCTCTCTCTTTCTCTCTCTTACTTTCTCTCAAACAATAAAACAAACCTTAAAAAAGATGTTACCAGTACCTCAAGGAAAAAAATAAATAGAAGTGATGGTCTTCTTGTCTTCTGACAGCGCAGGAGCACCTCAGAAGTGCTGTGTGTAGGTGAGGCGCCCGTTGTAAGAGAACAAAGACAGATCTCAGCTTCTCAGCAGGAGAGCGCCCCGCAGGGTGAGGCTGGGCAATCTGCCCGTGGGAGGCCGTGAGAAGCGGGACCCTGGAGAAGAGAAAAGCTTTGAAGGGTTCATGAGGAGCTGAAGAGGACAGAACCAAGGGAGATGAGACTGCGTGGAAACTGGTTTTCAGATTGGCGGAAGGAAACAAATCCATGACAATCAGAGACGTTTCAAAGTAGAATCACAGCTCTCTGAGAAGGGACCACTAAGAAACCATAGGAGAGGGCTTGAATGACATCCATCAGGGAGGCAGGGTTTTATCTCTTCAGGGTTGCTACTGCCTTCCCAGAGTGCTTGTTCAAGAGCCTGCCCGTCGTGAGGGAGGCTGGAGGGCAGCATGGAAAAGTGGGGGAGGATCTTTTCACAGTATTTTTTCACCCTCCCTTTTCCCTGAAAAAGTGATGAATCCATCTACTCTTAGCAGGATAGCAAACTGCCTCAAAATGACCACTGAATAATGATAATAACCCCTTTGTTTAGCTATTTAAACTTCTGAAAGGACATTAGCAAAGCAAAGAGTAAAGAACTCACTTGGAGAAGAGCTGGGCTCAGAGTCTGACGACAGCAATGACTGTCACCTCGGGCAGCCACCTAAGCCTGACTTAGCTTCCTGCTTGGTAAAGCAAGGCCGTCTTCCTAGGTAGGTTGCTGAGATCTTAGACAATAGTTGTGTATGTGTATATACAAAAGTATATGTATATGTAGAACCCATGCAGCCTCATGTCATCACACAGAAGCTCATTTCATCTCCCAGCGACCAGAGTCTTGCGGAAGCCCAGACCTTCACGTTGACACTGAGCCTCCTTGGCCGCCCCCTTAACTGAAGGAATTACCGCCAAGGACTTCCTCTGGGGACCGCGATTTAACTTACTACTTCCTGAAACATAGTCATCTCTCACTTCCAATGTTGGTCAGTGCCTTGTTTCTTCTTTCAGCAATTAGAGTGCCACCTTGGATTTTCAGGGCTGCTTTTTTATATATATAGCATGACCCTCTTCTTTTCAGGATGTCCTTGGATGGCTGAGGCTGTCTGAATCCAGATTTTCACATCAGTGTAGACAGTAATGGGCGGGGACTTCCAGGGGGTGTTTAAACAGACCTAAAGACCTGGGGGTGGGGGAGGCTCTTGGCTGCAGAAGGAGGTGGTATGAGCAAAAGATCGGCTCAGCATTCTGTAGTGCCCATCTGAGTGTGTGTTGCTGTGAAAACAGCCGTGGAGACAGTTGTGTGGGGGTGTGGGTGGCTGTGCACTGAAGCAGCACAGAGTGTCAATCATTGATGCAGGGGCAGTCCAGGCTGGCGCTCATTTCTATAAGCAGCTATCAGCCTTATCCCAAAGATGGAAAAAGCTTCATCGATCGTGACAGTTCCGATTTGGGGCTTTCTTTGCATTTGACAATGTCTGTCTTCCCTTGTAGTTGGTGTACAGCTATATTAGTGTGTCCACCTGGGTATTTCGGGGCCAGGACTAATAAAGCAACCAGCACAGAAAGGTGTCTATTGGTTACAGGAAACAGACTCAGGGAGATGGGCCTCCTTAGGGCTGTATTCCGACAGGAGGTGTCCCCTCCATGGCTTTGCCCACGGTGGGCATGCAGTCTTGAGTTCATAGTCAGGTAGGTCCACGTTGTTCAGGTATTGACGTGTAACATTAACTTAGACTGTATGAAAATAACTCATGAGAATGACAAATATCACCTCTGCTAATGAAAACTGTATATAATTTTCTTCAGTTACATTGATGTTGTGACATACTGTTCATAATTAGTTATGTCAATTTGTATTCTGTCATGTCATATTGTATTGTAGGGTCTAATACTAAGTCCCAAGGCCTTCCTTTCTTAAAAACCGGTGACCACCTTTAACTCATGTGGCAGAGCCGTGACAGTTCTGGCATGATCTGGGTCCCTCCTGTACATCCCATGCAGCGTAGCCCCCACACTGCCTGTGTTCGGGTGCCTACATTGTATGTGTGCACGTGTGCGTACTCCTTAGTCTTTGCTTTTGCACCGTGCAGTGCTAGATCTGTATCGGTAAATGTCCATAGAGAATTTGGAGTCCCTCTGGGACGGTCTGGTATTGCTGTCCCCAGTCCCTCTAAGGAGTGCTATATTCCTTAGTTGCCACTTCCACCCCATCAAAGGCAGTGCTATTCAAGGCAGTGAGCTGGGTGCGCCCCCTTTGTAAAAGGAGACATCACTTCCTTTTACAGTCTGGCCTTGTGTGAAACCCAGATGCCATGACCTCTGCAATGGAAAAACATTAAGATTTCCCCCAGTAGTGGAAGCTCAAGGGACATAGCTCATGGCTATTATGGAGGAACCATCTCATGGCCTCACAACAGAGCAAGAACACCATTGGTGCTCTGCTCTTATACACAGTATTTGTTGCCATCTGTGTTAAATGGGAAAGTAGACCAGTGTAGGAAAAGGAGCCAGAGACTTGGACTCGTACAGCAGCTAGTAAACCACTGGGTCTGCGTGCCCTTCCGGTCTGTCAGGCCGCTTTCCCCTCTGCTGCACTGGAGAGAACTAGAGAAGCTGGCTCGTACTTAGTGTGAATGATACGCTCCCCCCAAAAGTTGGATTTAAATCAAGTCTTAATAAATTGACTCCTGCTAATTAATTCATTAATAACACTCTTTAAAGAAGATATTGAAGGGGGAAGCTGGGATGGCTCAGCGGGTTAAGCTCTCACTTTGCAGCCCCGGGGCCCGAGGATCGAATCCCGGCCCCAGCCCAGGTGGACCTACATGCTGAACTGGGGTGTGCCCCCAGCTCAGTTCTTGCCGGGGCCTACACGGGAGGCTCCCGGCCCAGTTCCTGCCCTGCGCAGCCCCGTGCCCACCTGTGGAGTGAAACTATATAGAAAATTAATGTCAACTATGGAGACTGCTCTGGACCCTCCCCCTTCTCTCTGTGTGTGTGTCTCTCTCTCTGTGTCTCTCTCTGTCAAAAACAATAAAAATAAATCTTTAAGAAGATACCGAAGAGTCCCTTTCTGTCACACTATCATGAAGCCTGACCTGCACTAAGCCCTTTCACACTGAACGGGTCTGTTTACACTGAGCTCTACAGACTCCTGATGGTGCTCAGATGACTTGCAGATTTGAAAATTATCCTAATTTTGTGTTTTTATTTTTATAATAATTGTTTTCCATTTTTATAATCTTTTTAGTGTTTATGAAAATTAGACGTAGATGTACCTAAACGACCACCTGATGGCTAAGTCCCGCTGTGAGATTTCAGTGCCCTTGTTCTCAGTGCTGCTGGTAACCTGGCTGTCATCTAAACTAACATCATTTCACTTTAAGTATTTGCCGGGCATACCAGGCTGTCATTTGGTTGACAACATTTGTCTTGTACTCATTTGGTGCTGTGTCAGAATCTATCACCAGGCGCAAAAACAAAACTTTTCTTTTGCCATGATAGTTCACAGTTGAATGACATTTTTATAGACCAGGAGTTCAGTTTCTGAGACTAGTTAATAAATCGATTTGGCATCATGGAAATTACATAGTACATCAGAGTCATATATGACTCAAAGCATCCCAGTCTAATGACGAAGGACAGAAAAGGACAGAAAAGGGCATATTAGGTAATTGATACATTTCTGCTAAATGAAGTCATGGCAGGCTGAACACACAGAAGTTTCACAGTAATTTGGAAGCTAAAATGATGGGGGAATTGAGTCATCACAGGGTGTCTGGCCTGTAGCATCGTCCCTGGCTTGCCTTGCTAGCAGATGTCGTTAAGTCATATGTTTCAAGATACAGCTGGATGGATTCTGCAAAAACTAGTACATTATTAAATAATAAGAAGAATGACAAGAATTATACTAGAGACTCCAGTGAGCGGGTCCCCCATCTTGTTCAGGGTCCAGTGATTCAAGCCAACAAAAATGAAACATGCCAAGTAATCTTTTTGCCAGCGTTAGTTATGACTTACAAAAATGGCATGTGCAGACCTGAGAAGTACAACAGGAGCAACTTCGTGTTGGCAAAGTGACATCCATCACGAGACTTACTGCTTCTTCATTTGAATGTTACTCTGTGCTTATTCGTGCCTTCACTTGGTTGTACACTAGCCGAAGAACTAAAAGCGTAAAAAGTTCATTCCTAGTTTGATGTTTGTAACATGGAAATAAAAATAACGTAAATCAGTTCTGGGCATCAGGAGATGGAGTTCATTAACAGAGTTCTATATGTTACTCGATTTTGTGAAGTGTTGATCTGAATACCTCTATCCCTCATGGACCCCAAGCCCTGGCAACAAGCGTTAAAGCAAGTCTCCTTTTATTCTTGTCACCTCTCCTCAGCTCTGAATGGGACACGTTTTACAAATATGCTAGTACTGCGTAGTAATAAAACAAATAAAATATCGGATTTGTAAGTGAAGTTCGTTGTCTTTTTTTCTTTTTTTTTTTTTGACAGAGGAGAGAGAGAGAGAGAGATACAGAGACAGAGAGAGAACTGAACTAGGGGAGCTCCCAGTTCAGCATATGGGTCCACATGGGCCGGGGCCAGGATTCGATCCCTGGTCCCCGGCGCTGCAAAGTGAGCGCTTAACCCACTGAGCCATCCCGGCTTCCCCTCATTGTCTTTTTAAATCTACAAAGTGTTTTCAGTTCATTAACTTAACCCCAAAGCATAAAGCCCCCCACCCCCACCCCCACACCCTCCAAACAAAGTTACTCCTAAGTTGTTCTGTTTAGAACCTTAGGCCTTTCGGTGGAACTCCATAGCTGCTCTAAGGAAGGAGCAGTCAGGGTCTGGCTTCGGCTCTGGCGCTAATATAACGAGTCAGGAGCTGCCCACTGCAAACTGGAAGCTGATCCCCCAGACTCAGGCTCCGCAGGGAGCGAGCGCCTCTCACTGAGCTCTCTGAGGCATCTAGACAGTGTGGTGAAGAATATGGGCTCTAACAGACTGCCTGGGTTCAAATCCCACCTCTGCCAGCAGCTATGGGGCTGTTTGGATTTCTCAGTGCCTCCCCTGCAAAATGGGGCCGCTGATGGAGTGTGTATTCCCACGGTGGCGGTGCGAGCATTAGGCAGCTTCATTAGAACAGTGCCGGCCCATGGGAAGCGCTTGGGACACAGGAGCTGCTCACATTGCTGTTTCTGTTACTAGCACTACGGCGGCGGCTGCGTGTGGAAGGGCAAGGGAACGTAACCCTTCGGGGACTTATCAGAAGTGTGACATCTGCATAAAGGGAAGAAAGGGATTGTGGGCAGCCAGTGTCTGATTCCAGGACTGCTCCCTGCCGGCTGGGTTGTGTGATAAGCGCCAGGCTCGGAGAGAACTGGAAAGGTTTATTGAAATATTGATTCTATCGTGGTCAGACATTCCCAGTCTACCGAGGGACCTGCTGGCTGGTAAGCTGAGGAGGGTCCAGTCCTTCATTGCCCTCATTTCTTCACTCGCATCCATTCCGTCACTCAGCCGACAGCCAACAGGGGTTAGTGCGTTTTGGGAGAAGGCAGCGGCAGAGCCTGGAAAGGTGGCTTGGCCTTACGCTTAGAAGGAGCAGAAAGCCCGGCTGAAGATCTTATGGTTACTTCTTGTTGTTGTTGTTGTTGTTGTTGTTATTTTCAGACAATAGGGAGCCTGAATTTGGAGACAAAAATACTTCTAGATCATATGGCACTTTACTAACAGTGCAACTACAAATAAGTCACACCCTAGGGAGACCCGATTACCGGTGCAGAGCATGGGCGCTGGAGCTAGTTCTGAGTTCGAATCTCAGCTCTGCCACTCATTAGCCAGATGATCTTGGATGAATTATTTAGCAAATCTGTACCTCGGTTTCCTTACCAATGAAACACTTGTAATATTGTGCCTCCAGGAGTTGTTATAAGGCTTGAATGAGTTAATCTGCATAAAATATTCAGAATAGTGGCTGGCACATCATCAGAACTATGTAGGTGTTATCTAACTATTACTGTTTTTCACCTCGCTGGGCTTCTGTTTCCACATCTGTAACAAGAGGCAACTTGGGGGAAGCCAGGACGGCTCAGTAGGTTGAGCACTCGTCTTACAGCCCTGGGGACCAAGGATCATGTCCCGGCCCCAGCCCATGTGGAACCATATGCTGAACTGGGATGTGCCTCCAGTCTGAGTTTCACCAGAGTGAGCCTCCCATGTGGGAGCCCCTGGCCAGTTCCCACCCTGCACCCACCCCCACCCCCCACCCACATCATGAAACTACAGAAAACTGATGAGACTGCTCTGGACCTTCCGCCTTCTCTCTGTCTCTCTCTTTCTGACAAAAACAATAACAATAAATATATTTTTAAAAAGAGGCGATGGGACGGCATCATTCCACATCCTTTTGTACTCAAGTTTTTGATGGCAGATCGAAGACTGTGCTTTCAGCTCAGCAGCAGGGGCTCATAGGGCGGCCTGGAGGCCGGGTGAGAGTGTGGAGACCGGAGACCGGTTATCCCTTCTCGTCCATCCCCGGCCCCCGGGCGGCACAGTGCAGAAGCTGTGGGCCACTTGACTGGATCTGCGTAGTGTGGGAGCAGCTCATGCGGCTGACAACACCCTCTTCTAGTGCAGCGTCTCACTTCAAAATCACTTCTTTGCCAGGAAATGACCTTGGAAAGGGGAAGAAGAAATCAGAGCAAAGTCAGAAAGATAGAAAATGTGGTTGGTTGGTTGGATTGTTTTGGGTTTTTTTGTGGGGGAGCATTGTTGTTGTGGCTGTTGCTATTGTTGTTGTTTTCTGAAATAACGGTGCAGCCAGGATACAGACTGAGCAGGCCCAAGATAGGGAGGTACACCCAGGACTGAGCCCTAAGCCCAAGAGAGAATGCCCCAGACCTCCCTTCATGGAAGGTGACTTGAAACACGTTTATTTTGCAGGGTTGCTGTTTCTTTCCCACATCTCTCCATCCCCCTTCCTGTCTTCTCTGCCCTTGAGTCCCAGCAGATAAAAGCACAAATCTGCTGAGAGGACGCATGTTGCAAGTGGTCAGGTGAATTACAGCCATAACCCCACATAGATAAGAGGTAAGGCTGGCGCCTGGGCTGGGGGAGGGCAGGGGGGCTCACCATGATCAAATTGTGCAATTTAGCAAATGGCTGGTGACAGGCTGGAGTGACAGCGTGTTCATCTCTTTTCCGTGCTCTCAGGCCTTTGCCAAAGGTTCACTCTGCAGATGCGGGACCTGGAGCCCCCCCAGGGCACAGGCTGTCTTCCGCTGCATTTCCCAGCCCGCCTCAAAGGATGCCAGAAAGCTAACCAGGGACATGAGTGTGCACGGGGAGAAACACAAGGCAATTGTTTTCCTTACCATGGAAGAAAGATACTGCTAATTGGCAAGCTGTCCTGAGGTGTTTGTATTGTAATTAGTAATAATAAAAGAACTACTCAAAACTCACATTTATTGAGACCTTGCTTTTCCTTGGGTACTTTTCCAAGTGCATTACTTTTTTTTTCCCTTTTGGTACCCAGGTAGCTGCGCCAGGTAGAGGCCAGGGGATCAGCCAGTCCTTTCAGATGAGCATCCCCATGTTGTCCCAGATCTGCCTGATTGTTAGTCCAATTAGCCATCTCCTGGATTCCTGCTCTGTGCTGGCCACAGCGCGGGCCTCTGTGGGAGGGGTGAATCATATGCAAATCATGGCCCTGAAGACCCAGTTAGTACAAAGAAGTTCCAGAAATCGCTATAACACAAGAAATAAAATGGTAGGTGCAGAAAGACAATTATAGATAAAACCCTGCAGATTCTCAAAAGGCACCCACGGTGTCAGGGAAGGTTGTGGGACTTGAAGTAGTAAAACTCAGAGATGGAGTGGAGGGAGGAAGGGCCTTCCAGGCAGGGGAAGCTGAGCAACAGTGGACAGATAGGGAAGAGAGGTTTCGTTCAGAGTATAGGAAAGGGTCCAGTTCGGTCACCCGGGCTATGAGGCAGAGATGGCCTAAGCCAGTGAGGCTGTGCCTGGTGGGCTGGGTTAGGGGAGGAGGGGTGTGCATCAGGATCGGAATGGACTCAGAAGGCAGCTTAGCCAGACCCCTCCATTTATAGATGAGGCACCCACAACGTTGGGTAAGTGATCTGCACAACACAACCATTAGTTAGTGACAGGACTAAGCCTCAAACCTAGGGCTTGCCCCAGATCATCTCTGCACTCCTCAGCGGCACAAGCATGTGGGTCAAGGGGTCTCAATGCCAGCAACGCTTTTACTTTTTTATAACACTATTCTCTAGGAGAGTCTCCAGCTATCTAGCCTGCATCTGGTCCTAAGTATTTGGAGTCAGCAATAGCCAAACACTACCCTGGTTGGCTGACAAGGATATACACCCACATGTACTGGGAGAAGCTGAGGCTGGGGGGTGGGGAGGGGCATTTTTTTGCTGCAGATACTTTGAAGAATCAAGGCCTTCAATCCACAGTCTCCTAAATTCTGGAACTGCTGGCTTAATTATACTTCTTTAACAGCCAGCCATCACGCTGCCTAATTTATGAGGCCTGGGTTCCTGCTTGCTTCAGCTAATTCTGCTTCCCCTCCCACTGTCCTTTTTTAATATACCTGACATTTCCCTTTCTTGCCCACTCATTTTATTCCTGTTTATCTTTTGGACTGCCACAATTCACATGTTAATTTAAACACCCCTACCCTGAAGGTCCAGGAACACTTTTAAACTCATGAAAACCCTGCACAAGTAACGTGAGTTGTAACCAAAGGTTTCCCTTGGCCTTCATTGTTTGCCTCTGGAAAACTCTACAAATGACATTAAACAGACTTCAGATCTCCACCTCTAGAACTAAGAAATTAAGCAGTTATTCAGAACACCAATGATTATTAATTTAAAAGAAAGAAGAAGTCAATATCACAATTCTGGATCCTGGCATTTTTTTGCTTATCCGGAGACGCTGCTGGCTGGCGCAGTGTGGCTTTCAAGGCAGCAGCGCCCCTACGTGGTGGTGGTGTGCATTGCACCCAAGGAACACGAAAGCTCAAGGCGGGAAGGAATGCTGGCCTGATCCTCATTCACCCCCTAATATAATAACTTCCTCTTTAAATGAATAGGCTGTTTATACCAAGAAGGTGAGTGCAGTTAGATTTTTTTAAGACTTATTTTATTGTTTCTGAGAGAAGGTCAGAAAGAGAGAGCCCAGAGCAGTCTCCATAGTTGTACATCATTAGTTGTGACATGGTTTCATTCCACACAGGTGGATGTGGGGCAGACCCAGATGGGAACCAAACTGAGGGCCTCCCTCATGGGAGGCAAGAACCTTTACCACCAAACCATCCCCATGGTTACCAGTCACCAGTTATGCTGCAGTTTGCATGGGTCAGGGCCGGGACTGAATCCCCTGACCTCACAGTTGTAAGGCAGGCCTTCAACGTGTTGAGCTATCCTAGCATCCTGGTGTCTACATTCTTGGGGGAAACAAATCTAGAGAAATGAGAAGTCTGAAAGTGTGCTATGGAAAGGGGGCCATGGAGCTTGAGTTGAGTGAGTGAGAGAAAGAAGTCCCGTCTTTGTTTTTTTCTTTTAGAGGAACTCGGGTCCAAACCAATGGACCTGTGTCCATGCCCTGTGTCCTCAGGAAAGTGCATGACCATGAGAGAGTGAGGGGCGAGGGTCACACTTCAGGAGTTTTCAAGGAGCAAGTGCACTAATGTCACACATGGAGGAATTTGTCATTCAATAGGCAGGTGAGGTCAAGTACAATTTGGAGTCACTCATTAAATCGCTCATGATTGAGAAAAGATGGCCATGGGAAGATGGAGGCAGATCCAAGCCAAGAAATCCCAAGGATTGCCAGCGACCACCAGAAGCCAGGAAGAGACATGGGACAGATTTTCCTCAGAGCCTCCTGCAAGAACCAGCTCTGCCAGCCTTTGACTGTGAACTTCTCACCTCCATAAGGTGGGCCTTCAGCAACGTTTTGAATGAGGAACACAACTTGGGGAATATTATTTCAGGAACCATTAGTGTCAGGGCTGGCTACACACAAGATTGTGAACTAGGAAGAAATTTGTCCCATTTACAGGACCCTTTCTCTCCCACCCATATTTCCCCACTATGTAACATTTGCCTGTCCCTCATGCACATGCCAGACAGCCTCAGGCTGGCTTTCTGCTCTCTGAAGCAAATGTCTGGTCCCCAATTCTAAGATATAAGATGAGGTGAAAATAACTTACCAATTGATTCATTCCAGAATCATTTATGACATAAGTCATAAGTCAGGTCCCTGCCCACTCCCAGGAAGTCACAGACTAATTGAAAGCTTCATTCCCATTCATTCATTCATTCAGTGCTAGATTGGACTTGTGATGAGCAAAAGCAGACCCTGTCCCTCTCCTCATGTGACTTCGTCTCTTGGGGACATTTATTCAAGCCACGAAGCTGTACAGGTGGCATTTCAGGCATGATTGGTTCCTGGAAAGGCCTGGCTCCTCTCCCAGGGTCAGGAGGGCAGGCTGAGTATCCTGCTGTCTGTCTTTGCTAGAATGTCTCAAGTGTCGTAGGTTTCAGTCCTTTGTGTTTCTTGCAGAGCATTTATTTTGAGAGTGATTTATTATGTCTCGCTTCAAAAGAAAACTGTGGACTAGGACAAAGTAAAGTGTAACAAATAAATAATTAGAGGCTTGTTCAGTTTGGAGTCAGCAAGCCTCAGGACATTTCGACTTTTCTGGAGTTGATGAGGTCCAGCTAAGGGGCAGTAACCCTGAGATGCTATTTTCTCTCTCACAGGCCTTTCTAAGTAAAAACCCTCAAAGGAAGCGTAATTCTTCCCTGGCTGGGATTCTTTGATTTAGAGAGATTCTAAAAAGTGTCCCCAGGGATAGATAATGTCTGCATTTAACTTACTAATGAAATGAAAAGTTATATCATTGGTGATGGTTCCTTTGGGGATGATGTAGAACAAATTCTATGAATACTTTCGTTAGTGTCATGTCAAGCCTTCTCATTCGTAGGCTCGCGTTGTTATTTCCTTAGCGTCTTGCTCACATAGATTTCATTCATTGTAAAACGCCCTGAGACCCCGGAATTTGAGTTCTGGATGACCTGCCTATAATGTCATCGTAGGGTAGGGTGACCAGCTGTCCCGCTTTGGGCAAGACAGTCCCAATTTTTAACAATTTGTCCCGCGTCCCACGGCGTTTTTAAAAAGTCCCAATTTTTGGAAAGAATGCGCGACAAGCTAGAGAACGGCGGGAGATAGACCAAATTTTTAATCAAGAACCCCCTCCCCCCCGATCAATGGTGTCCCACTTTACCAATGTTAAAATCTGGTCACCTTAGGTAGGGCCAAAGCTTTCTGTGTGGCAGGCCTTTCAATGCAGTGGAATGTATTTTGCGTTTGTGCCTACTTCCATTTCTAAACCCTTCAGTGACAGACATTCTTATTCTGGGTTCAGCTCTATTTTAGATGATACTCCAGTGCTTAGAACAATGCCTGGCATGTAGGAAGACTCAGTAAGTATTTGCTAAATAAACGGATAAGTGATTTCAACAACAACAACAAAACTGTGTAGAAGTTCATCCCTTAAAATGTCTGGACAATATTGCAAGCATGACACCAATGGTAAAAGAAAGAATTGATGGATTTAAACATGAAATATTTTAAAACTCTACCTCTAAAGGCATCTTCAATGTGAAATAATAACTCGGAGGGGAAATTGTATGGCACACATTTCAAAAGTGCTTTATGCTTAATATGTAATAAGGTCCTGTTAGTCAACATAAAAAGATGTTTACGCCAATAGAAGAAATACAAATGTTCAATAAGATGTATTAGAATCGCTTAAATCTCACTTGTGAAAACGTACCTGTTTTCTTAGTGGGCTGTCACTTCCTCCCCCTCAGATTGGCAGTGACAAACAAGACCTCGGACCCTGTGCTGCCCCAGGTGCAGGGCAAAAGGCCTGAGTGTGCCCTTCCCAAGGAAGGGGAGTTTGGTTTAGCATGTTCTCAAGGCCACTTGTGCAATAGGTCCTGAAGCCCTGGACCTCAGGGCTTTTTTCTTAAGGATATCGTAGGAAGTCACAAAATAATGTTTTTCCTGTAGCGGCTGCAACAAATTACTATAAACTGAGTAGCTTAAAATACGGCAAGCCAAACGTATTATGGTGTGGAGGTCAGAAGTCTGAAATCAGTCTTGGCTAAAATCAAGGCAGAACTGTGTTTCTTGTGGAGGCTCTAGGGGAGAGTCGTCTCCTTGCCTTTTTCAGCGTCTAGAAGTTGCCTGCACTCCTTAGCTTACGGTCCTTTCCTCCATCTTAAGAACCAGCAGCTACTTGGCGCTCCCCCACCGCACCCCTCTTTTCTTGTTCTCCTCTTCCCTCCTCTTCTCTTCCCTTCCCTTCCCCCTGCATCTCAACAATACCCCCCCCACACACACACACACACGCACACAACTGGCTTCTATCATCACATGTCTCTCTGCCAGTCCTACCTCTGTCTTATAAAAGATCCTTGTCCAGGATGGCTCAGCGGGATAAGCATTCGCTTTGCAGCCCCGGGGACCAAGGATCGAATCCTGGCCCCAGCCCATGTGGACCCATGTGCTGAGCTGGGGTGTGGCTCCAGCTCGTTCTTACTGGGGCGTACCTCCCATGTGGGAGGCCCCTGCCCGGTTCCCAACCTGCACAGCCCCCCACCCGTGTGGAATGAAACCATGTCGAAAACTGATGACATATAACTATGGAGACTGTTCTGGGCCCTTCTCTCTGTCTCTGTCTCTCTCCCTCTTTCAAAATCAATAAAATAAATCTTTATAAAAGAAGTTCCTGTGATTACCCCAGTCCCACCTTGATAATCCAGGATTATCGCCCCATATGGATGGCTTCAATCACATCTGCAGTCCCTTTTGCCATGTGAGGTCGATGTTTAGTTGGGGGATGAGGACGTGGATCTCTGTGAGGGGTCATTGTTCTGGTTATCACAATGTGCAGGCAGAGGATGGGACTTTGGAAACGGTGCTTAACAGGAGGTGACTCCCTGGAGAAAGACACTCATTAGCTGGCCTGCTTCTCCTTCTCCCTTCTGGAAGCTCCAATTTATGTCTGAGGCTTCAGCAGACATTGTCAACCATAACGTGACCTTGGGGAAGGGAGCCAGGCACTAAGAAGGTGGAAGAGAAACATTAATGTGTGGATTCCTAAGGTCCCCATAGAGCCATCTCCAGGCTTCTTTGACCAAATACACTTTTTTAAAGATTTACTTTATTGTTTTTGACAGACAGAGAGACAGAGAGAAGGGGGAGGGCCCAGAGCAGTCTCTATAGTTGTACGTCATCAGTTTTCTACATGGTGTTGTTCCACACAGGTGGGTGGGGGCCACGCAGGGTGGGAACTGGGTTGGGGGCCTCCCGCATGGGAAGCATGGCCCAGTTCAGCGTATGGATCCACACAGGCCAGGGCTGGGATTCGATCCTTGGTCCCCAGAGCTGCAAAGTGAGTGCCATCCCAGCTTCCCCCCAAATACACTTCTGTCTTACTTAAACCACTGTTCTTTTGTTTTGTTCTGTTCTGTTCTTCGGTAACATGCAGCTAAACCTAATCCCAGTCACTCAAAACTACACACAACTCTCTTCTGAATAAACTCCAAGTCTTAATCTACTGCCTTCCCATCTGCATGGCTATGACCATCACTGAGAAAATGGGTGGTGTTTTTATCATGTACTGATGAGACAGCAGCTTTTAAGTTCTACCTGTAGGCTGAGCCATCCAACCTCAGGATTTGACTTTTTTTAGGACTTTGACCATATTTAACTATTAAACCACCAGGAGAACCAGGGTGGGCAGGAATGGGCTACTAAGAAATCAAGTTCTAGTCCCAAATAACTTAAAATAGAGCCATGAGTTGTCCCCCTCTTCTTTAACATGCATGTAAATAATCTGCACTAGCAAATAGCAAGATAATGTTCCACACCAAAGCAGCCCAACTCCATCAAAACCAACATGGGGGGCTGGGGGGGGGAGCATAGCTATTCACTATACAAAAATGCAAGTCATTGATTTTGCCTAACATTCTTTAATATACTCATCGATATTGCTTGAAAACCCATGCTGTGCCCACTGCAGTGAGTCAGGGAGGCAGTGCTGAGGTGATGCAGGTCTCAGTCCTTAAGCACCCACTCTATGCACGAGTAGAGACAGGCCAAGAAGTGAGTGTCATAGACTTCATTATTTTGTTTTCTTATTTCCAGGAATCATTAGCTAAACTCTGTGATCACTTCCGGCCGCTGCGGTTCACTGGGGTTTCCTCATACAGCTCTCTCCCCATCCAGCATTGGAGTCCTGTTCTAGTCACTGTTTGTTCTAACATTATCTTCAATGATTCACTGCCCACAACCTAATCCATTCTGGAAGTGGGGGCAGAAGCAATGAGGAGGGAACGGGGCGAGAAGGACAAACTCGCTATGCGGTCTGTATTTTTTCTGTCCTCTTCCTAGTTGTAGGCTTTCTCCATTTGGGAATATTCTCAGCATGTCCTCAGATCAAAGCCAATTCCTCTTCGTGTGGGGTCGATGGTGTGAAGTGAGGGCTGTGAGTGACATGCCTGGCTCCTGATGACACGCCCACCTCAAGTCCTCCAACCCTGGTGGCACCTGGAGCTGACAGTCACGTCACGGGGGACTGTGCCCGCTCAGAAGCAGCGAGCCCCTGGCAGTGCTTGGCCCCGGCCAGCTGGAGCCTCACAGCAGGCTTGCAGGGAGTCTGCTGTAATTTAGTGATTTAAAGAAAAGCCAGAAATCGAGTTTCAGCTCGCTATACATCAGAAGAGAACACAGAAACCCCCAGGCTGTCTCTTTGGTCACTGCAAAGGCACCGGGTGCTGGAAATGGTCGTGAGTGTAGATGTTTTTCCGAATCAAGACATGAGCAGAAAAAGAGGGTGGTGATGGAGGCAGGCTTTGGGGGGCAGGGGGGCTGGCAGAGTCCAGTGTGTGAGCTCATTTCTCTTGCCATCTCTTGAGAAGATGGGGGTTGGTGCACCATGATCATAAATGACAGGAGAGCGAAGCCCAGGCCCTCAGGGTGATGGAAGACAGTCCGGGTTGGGGAAGGACAGACTTGGGTCTCAGGTCCCCTGCCAGCTGCGCCGTAAACAAGCTAATGGCCAGGTTCCGATGCCCCTCTTCTCTTTCTACATTTTCTCCTTGGGTGACCTTGTCCAGCCTTCAGAGACTCCCAACTCATATCTCCAGGTGTTCTTTCCCACAAAATTTACTCCTACATCCAATGGGCGACTCAGGTCTCCACTTGGATGGCTACTCTGTCTATCTCAGACAAAACCTGGCCAATGAATGAACCCAGGTTTCCCCCCAGCTGCTTCCCCATCTCAGTCTAAACCCCAGCCACCAGGCATCCAGTTAGTTAAGCTAGAAACCCAGGAGTCCATCCTGACGCCTCTTGTCCCCACACTCCACGTCCCATCCATTGAAGAGGCCCAGGAGCCCTGCCCCCAAGACAGACCCTGACCCAGGCACTTCGCTCAGCAGCGTGGCCAGCACGGAGCCCACCCAGCATGCGCTTACTGCAGCGCATGCGAACAGCGCCTGCTTCTGCTTGGGTCTCTCAGCCACCCCTTCTCCACCCAGCAGGCCCCACGATCTGATCTTTTTAAAACACATACCCAGGCCCCTCCCCTGCGCAAAGCCTTCCAGATGCTTCCGGTCTCAGCTCCAGCCTGGCCTGGCTCTGCTGTCTCCGGTCACCCAGGCCTCCCTTCCGAAGCTGCGGGGAAGGCCGTGGTGTTGTGCACATGGGCCCTTCTGGGTTGGAGGGCCTCGCTGGAGGCAGCTGGGTGGGGATCCAGGAAGGTGACTGGCAGCGGAGGCGCAGCGGCTGCAGGCTGACCACCTGCCTGACAGCCGGGAGGGTTCTGGGCCAGGCCGGCAGGGGCCGCGAGGCCCAGGCTGAGAGCAAGGACGGAGGGACAGGCAGTGGGGATGCCGGGTCGCATGAGATCGTTGCGGCAGCTCTGAGGTCCTCCCCCTTCCGCCCTTAAGCCTGGCTCTATCTGATGCCTGCTTGGATCTCGGCCCCTGGTGTCCGGAGAGTGCTTTGTGCATAGGTGGTGCCAGAGCCTGCTGGTGATTTGACCCTCCCAGGACCCTTTCCCCTGTCAGAGACTTGCTGTTCCACCCCCCTTGACCTGGATATAACTGTCAGATGTCACAGGGGCCATTATGTATTTGCTTCAGGCTGCTCTATTAGAGTCCTAGACACTTCCTTCTAATACTTGCCTCCTCAGTCAATCATTTCTCACTGTGTTCTGTTGCTCCTAAGCTCCTCCCACTCTGTGAACCTTTTCCTGACATTAGGTCAGCTGGAATTAAACGCTCCCTGTCTGTGGCCTCATCGCACCCCACAGATACTCCAGCCAGAGCCCTTGCAACACAGTCATGCGCCACTTGTTTAAGGACAGGCACTGTTATTCATCACTGCAGGTAAATGGAAGACAAGGCTGCAGTCTGAATACTAGCAATGATAATAATGATAAAGTCAACATTTCCTGTGTGCTGAAGGACGTGAGGCTGAACTTTTTACAAGCATGATCCTCATGTTTGTGTTCTCCGAGTGGGTTTTTATCATATCTTATAGAAACGGAAGGTTAGAAGGGGCAAGGCACGTTCCCAAGGGCACAGAGCTGGTGGGAGGGGGACCCAGCTTCACCTGCAGGCCGCCTGCCTCCTGGTCGCTCCCTTGGGGAAAGCCAGACTGGGGGCGTGGCCATAGCTGGGATGGAGGAGAGATCTCGGGTTTCCTTGGGGTTCTTCTGATGTTTTGCCCCAAGAGCTGGAAATGGATCTGGGAGTAGACCCTTTGCTGATAGAGAAGATCCCAGAGCAATTACTGAAAGGGTGGCCACATCTATCTGAGAGAAACAGAATCTTGAAAGAGCCAAGCCAGAACGAGCTCTGAACTGTCCGGGAAGCTCGCAGCACAGGCCTGGGGGCAGCGCGGAGAAAGGCCGATTCCGGGGTGAGGCTCTTGCCCCGGCGATCCCCTCCAAGCCAGGTTCCATTGGGCAGATGGAGGGTGTGCACCAGTTGTAAGTGGGAAAGGAAGGAGATGAACCAACATTCAATGGCATGCCTGGTCAGTGCCAGAGACTATTCCAATATGTCTCCCTCTGTTTCCTTATTTTAATACAACAGAATCTGAGGTAGATTCTGGGAGTGGCCCCACTTTGCAAGTGGGTAAGTGGGGGCTCAGAATGATGAGTAATTCGTTCAAGGTGATATGCTTTCAAGTGGCAGAGCTGGGATTTGAAGCCAGGTCTATCTCATTACAAAAACAGGTTCATCCCACCAAGCCAGAGCTCTGGGAAACTAGAGTTGGAGTTACTGTAACACCAAAACACATTTTTGCCGAAGAACCTGCCTGTCCCAGACTTTGCTTGAAACCACGCTTGCTCACACCCCCTGCTGTGCACAGGTCTCCTGCCCCGAGGTCTGGCAGCTGTCAAGTGCATTTTGCAGACCTAAGTCTTAAAGCATGCTGTGGGCATGTACTGTTGTTCAATGGATCAGAGTGCTGGGAAGCAACTGCAGCCTCCAGAGCCAGGTGTAAAGGCTACCTCTTGCCTCTCCTCTCCTGATTCCCTTAAGAAAGCCTTAGCCCCACAGATTCATTTCAGTGTTAAATGTTCGCGAACCATGCTGTAGGCTCAGCTGTGCGCAAGTGAGATGACTAGTAGACAATAGCAGAAGGCAATAGAGCCTCTGATGCCTCCCAGCCACTGGGCTCCCTCCAGCCATCCCAGAAATGCTCCACAGCCTTCAAAATATTCAGAATGCTCTGTGACACTATTGGACCACTTCTCCCCAAAGCCACAAGTCTGCTTATTTGTGTTCCATTTGTGCCTCTGGATTGAGCAGAAGGCGGGCATCGGTGACAGCCGCTGCAGGGAGCAGGGGCTGTACCCTCTGTGGCCACGACCCTCCATTTCCCTGCACTGAGGCCCAATCAATGCAGCTCCGGTCCGACTTCCCTCCAATAAGCGGATCGTCAGGCTAAATCCCCAAAGCCCTCCACGTCGCCCTGGACACTATGATTGACAAAACTAATCTCTCCTCCACCCCCACGTCTGCTGCTGCCCACATCCTCTTGCAAATCATGTACTCGGCTGCTGACAATTAGATAGAAGACTTAGGATTCGGACGCAGGAGGGTTATGAGGTTATGAATCAATCGTGGGGGCTGGGGTGAGATAACAATCTAGGGGAGCCCATCCCAGACGGTTCACCACAACCCTCAGAGCCTCCCGGGTGATTTATGGGTTGGTAATAGCCTCGCCTGGTCTCCTGCCCCCTATTATTTTTCATAATGCACACGGAAGCTTTACATTTCTGAGGAGGGGGAAGCGCAGAGCCTGGGCAGGAGGCTGGGGCTGGGGCCGGGGCATGGGGGCGGATGGGGGAGGGGAGGCCCACCAGGGGTTTTCTGTCGCCTGTGGGGTGCAGTTGCCACACACCCATGGAGGCCCGCAGCTGATTCTCCTGGCCTGCAAGCAGACGCTAGGGAGGCAGCCCTGGCAGGGCCTGGGTTAGGACTGCATAAGGCAGTGAGGCTTGGGCATCGCTGGATTCAAAGTCATATTCCCCACATCCGGATGTAATTCCTCCTACCTGTTCAAAACCAAGTCAGATGATGCAGGAGCCTTCCTGTTAAGAACAAGACTTACACACTGGACCCAAACCAGTCACAGGGCAGCCTGAACTCTGCAGTCTGGCAGCCAGTGTGTGAGCAGCAGGGACAGGCGGAGAGGTGGGAGGGGTCGGCGTCTTTCAGGCCCTGGAGAAAAGACTAGAAGGCTTTACCTTTCCTTCTACTCGCTGTTCTTTTCGGGTGACAGCCAAGAAGGCACATGTAGGTGCTTTCTCTCCTGATGGCCATTTGCACTATTCTTGCCTGATTCTCCAGTGTAATAATTGTAGGTCTTTTAAAAGGCGAAAGATTTATGCGATCTGAAGAAAAACCAGAGTATAGATCTTTTAAGGGACATAATATTGTGACAGACTCCTCTGCCTAACTTGTTCCTGGGGCTGAACATGCAACGATTTACTTTCTGCCACCAGGCTGGAGGCCGGCCCCTCCTGTATTAATCCTCAAAGGCCTAGGACCCTCCGCACGCACGGTACGTGTGTCCACAGCCCGAAGCCTGAGCAGTCACACAGGTCCTCAGATGAAGACACTGGTTGTCACAGTGATTGCACCAAGGACAGAAAGCCCAGGCCTGTGGTCCTCACAGTGCTAGGGGAAAAGCAAAAGGGGCCTTGGTGACTTTCCTTTCTTTACCAAAAGAAAAAAGTGCTTAAATGGGGTCCTTCAGCTCTGTGAATGCAAACCCAGGCCTGGTGGACTAGGGAGACAATTAGGCCGGACACTGAGCACATAAAGCCAAAGTGGGTAGAAACCCAGACAATGGTGCTGAAGGCTGGGCTGGGGTGGGGTGGAGGGGAAGCAGAGATGACAGCAAGGAAGGAGTTTCAATGTGAGTGAATACTAATTAGTGACATGGATATTAATGATGACAGTAATTAACAGGGGAAAGGAAGGGCTGTCATTGTCCCAGGGTGAGTAATCAATCTTGGCAGGTGATAAATAATGGTTCAGCCAGCTCAGCAGAAAGATAATCCGCCTGCCCCGGGGAGAGCTGTTGCTGATGCTGGAAACCTCTCCGTTTCCAGGCAACCCACAAAAAAAGAACTATTTTTCTTTTGAGGAAAAAACAGGTTAGAGTCTTTCTCCCCCACCCCCAACTTGGGATTATAGTTCTTCTTTGATTTCTGCTTTGTTCTTCATTGCCTAGGACAAATGTTGAACTTGTATAATTTGGAGGAAATGGACTCACATGCACAAGTTCACACAACACACTCTCCCTTTCTCTCAAAGGATGTGAATGAATAGGAGTGTTTGGGATCCAAAGTTGAGCTCATAGAGGCCAGCCCAGAGCAAGAGTGGAGGGAAAGCTTAGAAGTCTTGCTTTTGAGGTTGGAATGGGGATCTGCAAAGCCGTGTCAGGGGAGGCTGGGCCCGAGGGGAGCACACAAAGAATAGGACCGGACCCTGGGAGCTTACAGTGTAGGTTTCACTGACCTTCCAGAGAGCCAAAGAGAAATAAAATATCTAGGCACTCAAGGCCTGTACTGGTCTCACTTCTGAGAAACTTTATTTCTGGGATAAAAGGGCAATTGTTGAAGCCCTCTACCGGCTCTCTGGTATTTTTAAGGGAGGAAGCTACCCTAGGAGCACTGTTGACAGTCCATTTCTCTCCCAGGAAGCCTCAGACCCACTACAAGACTCAGATGTCTAGATGTGTTGCTGTTTCAGGCTGTTTCCCATCACACATCCCATCCTGAAGGGACAAAGCCACCTTCAATGGTCTGCGCTGGCTTCACAAAGCTGGATTGCTTCAAAATTCAGAATCTCGCAGAAAATCTGACTCCTCTACTCCCATGTGAGGCATCTGCTCTAAGAACATTGGTTCTAGGTGCCACATTTTGAAAGGGAGGCAAACAAAAGGGAACACAATTCAGAGAATTGTGACCAAAATGGTGAGGGACTCCAGGGCGTGTCATGCAAGGAAATAGCTCAGGGATGCATGCATGTTTCACCAGGAAGGGGAGGAACTCAAGGAGATCTGAATAGTGTGTTGGACAGATGGCCTCACCGAGTGAAAAGGTCTGGGTTTGATTTTCTATCATCAGAGGACAAAACTAAGGACAAAGAAAGGAAGTCAGAGAGCGTTGCATATCTACTCAGAGAAATCACAGACAATTTAACTGGAACAGTCCGGTTTGGGGAAAATTTGTGAGTTTCTCAGTAATAGCGCTTTTCTAAATGGAGATGAAGGTACCTCTTGTCCAGGGTGTTTGGACGGGGCTCATGTGGTGTCTAGGATTGGAGTAAATGAGCTTTAAAAGTTCCTTCTGACTCTTAAGATTATAAATTAGTTAAGATAATACTAGATGCCAAAACAGAAATCTGGGGCTTAACACAACAAACTTCAAATCAGGTCAGAGCCCAGAATGCGCATCAATGTTCATGGTTTTCAGGAGCCCAGGCTCCTTCTGCATTGTGGCTCTGCCTTCCCCTGGTCCCTTGATGTCCTCTTAGCAGATGGGGAAGGAAAGGGTTTAGAACTGCGCAGGGGTCACGTGGGAAATTTTATGGTCCAGGCCTACAAGTAGCATACGTCATTTCCACCTCATATTCCACTGTCAGATTTCAGTTCACACCACACTGCAGGAGTGTCTGGGAATGTAATCTAACTGTGGCCCAGAAGATAGGTGAACATGTCAAAGTTTCCCCTGTAGACACTGAGGTACTCTCTTTCAGGGTGGGCCCATGCCAGAAGACAATAGAGATTTTTTTTTTTTTCCCAGAAACTTGTGAGGTCACCTGGGTTGGTCAATAAGGGTAGGGAGCTGAAGAGCCTCCCCCCACAGGAAATGGCCTAGGGGCCAGGCTATGTAAAACTTCACCAGCCTGTATTGGGGAAGTCATTAGAATCTGTATTTACAGGAAGTCCCCTACAAATGCTCCCTGGAAATATGGACACAAGATCATTCTCAGTCATCAGAAATGGATGTATTTTGGAAAAGAATGGGATTGTGACTATGAAAGTAAACTGATGGGTGAAAAGAGTTGGTTAGGATGAAAAAGTCAATATTACCCAGCTCCCTGGGTACTTGCTAATTGGAATTAGGAGTCTCTTAGGTAAACATCTTCCTTCTGCCACTGGGTTTAACACCTAGGAGGTCTTCAGTTGAATTGCTTTATCATTGCAGGTACTGACATTGTGCAGTGGCTAATGAAGAACCTTTCCATTGAGGACCCAGGTACTTGACCCTTGACCCTGACTTTATCCTCTGGTAGTAGTAAACATCCCATAACCAAGGTCCATTGAGGACCCAGGTACTTGACCAGGTACTTGACCCTTGACCCTGACTTTATCCTCTGGTAGTAGTAAACATCCCATAACCAAGTTTCAAACTAGATTCTCCTACCCTCCTGAGAACTGGGCTTATAAATATGAATTCTAAGATGCAGAATCACTCTACTTACAAATGAAATTAATTTATTTTCTCCTCCGAATACCTATCTTTAAATTTAAATCACCCTTTGAGAAAATGAGCAACCATTTAGAATGCCAAAGAGCCCAATACAATAATGTGTGAAATGAGATGAATTCTCGTTAGCCACAGCAATTAAAGATAAGTTGTAGTGCTGTCACTGAACAGCCTTCTAGAGCCGGCTCTTAAAATTAGATTGCCTGATCCACAATTAAGATGTTTAATTATTTGCTAAGATACCTTCTGTTTTCTGCTTCTGCAAGAAGTAAAGGGATGATTTTTTTTTTTTTTTTTTTTTGTGCATTTCAACTAGGAAAACCTAACCAGAAAAACAACAACAAAACCCTGGCCAATAAAACAGTTTCCAAATTTGTCCTCCTACCAGAGGACAGATAGTTTATTATCCATGTATGGTTAGTTAATGCGTTGATGAATTTATTGTGCACTCCCTGTCTTAGCTGATGAGCATTCTTGATGCCTGCAATGTCATATTTATAAATATCCACAAATGTATTCTGATGTTCTTAGGGTTGAGACCTATTTGCCCTAAATTAAATGGCCTCCAATTGTTATGCTTTTTAAAGATCTTTTTCAAGTACCCTTTGTAGGTATCTCACCTTTAGCTGTGATTTCTTGCTGGAGTCAGTCTGTCAGCTCAGGTATTCCTGTATTTTAATCTGATGCTCCTAGTATAATATTGACTATGAAACAATATCATCTATGTAGAGTCTGATTAAATATAGTTACCAGAGATCTGAGTGCCATAAAAGCAGGGCGTTCATGGACATGACACTAGCATTTTTCACCACCTTCATTAATGGCCACTCTCATGACTAATAAAAATTCTTAATTCTAGTCAAGTTCTTAATCTACAGGGGAAAACTATACATGCTAATCTTTTAAGGAAAGAACCCAAATCAACTAGCCTACATGTTTCTTCTATTCAGCCTAAACTTCTGATTCTTCACTTCTATAACAATGAGACTGAATGAGTCTCTACCAGTTTAGTCACATGTATTTAAGTCAACATTTCTTTTGATTATGATACTAAACTAAAGGATCCCTTTCTTCATGGTGGTCCTTTCTCTTTCAAAAGCACTGTTTTCTTCACCATTCTAAAATAATCATTGTATTACTGACATGTATTTTATTGTTGTTGTTAGTAGTAGTAGCACTTAGTAGTAGTATCCCGAGATCCCTGACTCAACTAGTGGGAAAAGAATAGGTTCGGGGATCTTCTGACCCTAGTATGAGAAGCTTCTGGGAAAGGTCCAAAATGATAAGGGTCATGTCCATGAAGGTCTATTATACCCTGATACCCTTGGGAGGACATCCAGGTGTTGGGCATTGTTTGAGCTCCTGAGAAGTGACTGAGCAGGAGGATTGAGAACAGTTCACCAGCTGGGAGCAAACTGAGGCCCTGGGAAGCCAGGCATATGCCTAACTAACTTCCTCCCCTCCCTCCCTTCCTCCCTTCTTCCCATCTGCCACATTTCCAAGCAAAAGCCCTGTTGCTCAAAGAATGAACTGAGCATTGAAGTCATTGGTCTTGAAACCATTCTTGGACCCATGATGTAGACTTTGCAAAGCAAACTGGTCATCATTAAGCAAGTAAAACAAAGCTCCCTTTTGATCCCACCAGTTGCAAATGTACACTCCTTCCAAAGGAGAATGGGTGGTTCTAAGTGAGCAGAATGCTTAGATTATATACAGCCGCCTTGAAAAGTCTGCAAGTGAAGCCAAAACCAGTCACTAAGAAAAACTCAGAGCTTATGAAATTAGTAATTCCTAGCGACTCCACTCTGTGTCAATAATTTCCATGTCCAAAAATTTGTTTTTACCAGTAAGAAGACTTTTATATTTCTGAAAGATTATCAGGCATGGTAGAACCATTTAAATTTATTTATTCTTAACTCTGCTCAGAATAAATATAAATTTCTAAAGATCTGTGTGCATCTACTTACAGTTGGTGCCAACGTAACAAAACAACATGTTGATTGTGGCAAAATATATAAACATCTTTCTCTGCCACTTCCACTACACTGCTCACCACGGAAGTGAGGTTTTACTTTATATGCATAAGAGAAGGGTAATGCCTTCCTTATCCCTGCTGGGACTGTCATATCAGAAAATGCAACATGAGGCCCAAGTTTCTTTGGGCAGTGAGGCTAAATGATCATTGCTGAGGACAATAAGACATGATGAAAATCAAAATATAAATCAGGGCCATAGCACGTATTGAGCACTTACCCTGGTGCACCAGCCACTGCTAAGCGCTTTATGGGAACTATCTCAATTAATTGAGTACAGGTTTCGCTACACCAAAGCACATGCTCTTAACCATGAAACTAGGCTTTCTTCTGGAAGTCTTAGGTGGAGGGAGGTGAAAATGACGTCAGACTCTCAGACCTGGGATCCAGAGGAGCCCCAGACACATGGCGGGCCTTCCCAACCACTGACATCTCCCCCCAGCCTCGTGTAATCATATCATAATGTTATTGATCAATCAATCCTGCAGTTATCAGTGGGTGATGAAGGTTGACTTCCGGTTGCCTTTCTGCTCTCACAAGCTGACATTTCAACTAGTAGTCCTGCATCCCGACAGCTTCCTAATTCTCTCTCTCCTGCCTCATCCCCGCAGTTGAAGCAATACACTTGGGAAGCCTTGTCGCTGCCCAGGGCTACGTCTTCCCCATCTCGGACCATGTGCTTACCATGAAGGATGACGGCACGTTCTATCGCTTCCAGGTAGGCCCCTCAGTGCCTCTTCCCGAAGAACCATTTCTTCTCACCCTCCTCTGATCTCCGATGAGAGCCACATTCAAAATAAAAACAAACAGAGCATTTAAGCAAGTAACCCTGATCTCTCACCAGCACTGGGAAAACCAAGAACACTTGTCTCAGCTGCTTGTTGCTCCACCCAGATATTACTACAAAGCCCTCGTGCAGAACCTACTATTTGTTGAGCACTTTACACGTGTATCATCATTTATTCTGAAGAACAAACATTGGGGGTGGGGTTAATAGCACCCATTTTATAAATAGAACAACTGAGGTGCTCAAAGAATTAATAGGGTACTTAGTAAATCCAAGAGACAGCCTTGGTTTGAACCTAGGTCAGCCTGACAGCAAAGTTCTGGATCTTTCTATGGTATCAGGCTGCTTTCACCACCTGCTAAGCCTTCCCACACATTTTCACTCCTTTTCTCAGGTCCCATTCGAGATCTGGGGCAGTAGATAAGGGTTTGTGTCAAGGTCAAAGCTATAGGGTTTAGAGTAGAGTTCTTCAGGCAGTCAAAGGGTATCTTAGCCTGCTCAGACTGCCAGAACAAAATACCCCAGACACGGTGGCTTCAACAACAGATTTACTTCTCATGGTTCAGGTTCCAGAAGGTTTGGTTTATGGTGGGCACACTCATCCTGGCTTTCAGATGGCCACTTCTCACTGTATATTCATATGGGGCGGGGGGGTGAGAGAGAGAGAGAGAGAGCTTGCATGCATGAGTGAGCTCTGGCGTTTCCTCTTATAAGGGCAATAATCTTGTGGGATCAGGGCCCTACCCTCATGGCCTCGTTTAACCTTAATTACTTCCTAACTCCAAATACAGCAATACTGGGGACTAGGGCATTATCATAAGAGTTGGGGAGTGAGGGAGACACGATTCAGTCCATAGCAAAAGGATACAAGGAACTTGGGGCTTGAGTGGCCAGTAAACCATGCCGAGCTGACTTTTGTGGTTAGACCTCTGTTATCTCTGGATAAGCCACTTCAGCCCTATAAACTAAGTTTCTCGCGTTTGCATCTATTTTGCTTACATGGGTTTATTTTGTAACGCCTAGATTAAAATGTTGAGAGGCCTCAGCTGTGTTAAGAACAGGAGCGAGTTGGCCTGTGGTGTCAGCATGAAGGAAATGGCCATCCCTGGATGCAGGGGAGGGCTGCCCCTGGCCCCAGGGCAGGGGACAGAAAGTGCCAGCATGACTCTGAGTCGTGATACCTCTGCTCTTTTGCAGGCCCCGTACTTCTGGCCTTCCAACTGCTGGGAGCCTGAAAATACCGACTATGGTGAGCAGTGACACCACAGCCCATGCTTAGTGTCACTCCTGGGAGCACAGGGGACATGTGCTGGAGGTCTGGTGACAGGGTGCAAGGGCAAGAGGGCCTGTGCCCTGCTTAGCCCTTTCTCAGACTGTTGACATGGAACAAATACCTGTCCCACATAATGAAGAAAGGCAGAACACACTGAAAGACAGAGCCACTGGAAGGGAATGGGGACGGAAGAAAAGTCCATCCGCAGTGGCCAATACGCACATTCTTTCAGGACCATCCCTCAGCTGGAGGACAGTGGCTGACTGCTTCTTCCGGGGGGCAGGGTGTCAGGGAGGGAAGAGCCACCTCCCCCGGCCCTTCCCGTTCTCACAACTCGTGCGCATTTTCGATAGTCGAGAGTTAGATGAAAATGGAAATAGGCCAAAGAAGGGGTTGCAGAAGTTACCCTGGACTTGGAGAAGGAGTGGGTGAAGTTGGGAGCTGGGTCAGCAAGGAGTTACCTCCATGAAAGACAGATGTAGGAGATTCTTGCCACGTGCTCTCTGTAGAGACTTTAATATTTCTGTGTGCCAGTCCTCTGATGAAGTACTGTTGTCCCTCTACTTCACCTAAAGAACCCGAGGCCCAGAGAGCCACATTCTCACGCTTATCCCACTGTATTCTACTTGCCTGGATGTGGGGCTGGTCCACCGTGTTCATTCTCATCTGCCCCATGCATAGTGCAGGCATCGTTGGTGCTGAGAACATACTTGCTCACGGTTCTGGTTCTTTACTTAAGGTGATTAGCAGACCCTCAGTAGAGGCAGCAGAATCTGAACTCAGATCTTAGTGGCTCCAAGGCCCATGCTCCTTTCATGGCCCCATGCATGCCATCGTCACAGCAGCACCTGCCACTTTACACAGCTGCCTCGTCACTACTTAGCTGCTGGGCCGCAGCTCTCCCAGGCACAGGGACACTTGAGGAGACTTGCTCTTCACAGGACTGTTTGCACAGGAGGGCAGATGGCCGGGCCTCACGGTCCCGGACAGGAGGCAGCTGCAGCTGGGTGGTGTCCCAGGAGCCTGCTCCGGAGACCTGTATGAGAAGCCACACCCTTGGTTCCCACGTTTGAGGGAGGGGTAACTAGCAGTTGGAAGCAGTCCACCGGACGGAATGTGGACAAGTCATTGCCTAATACAGTTATGGATGTCCTGTTTCCAAGTCTGGAAGCCGGAGGGCGGGCCCCTCTGGCTGTCTCGTCAGCTGTCGGCAGGCACCACCGTGCGCCCCTCTGGAACTGTGCTGTGCCCTCAATGATGTAGTAAGTGGGTCCAGCGAGGCTTCTGGCTCAGCACTGGAGCTGCATTTGGCTGCTCATAAAGCATGTGTTTCTGGGGCTAGAATTCTGCTTACAAAAGCCCAACTTGGAATTTGAATAATTGTAGTTCAGTTTCACGCAGCAGCTGTGTGTCCCTGTGATTGTGAAAAGCAACATTTTTCCAGGCCACGGTGAGGGTGGGAGGATGGCGGGACCAGATAACGGGGCCCAAGAAAGATTAAAGTGCCTGTTTACGTGAATATAAAGCCTCAGCCATCTGACACCGCAGACAACGGGCATTATTTTCCTTTCTCTACAGGTTTTCTCCATTTCATAATTTTAGTCATAAACAGGGATAGAAATAATAATTTATATCAGGCTCTCATTAAAGCAAAATTATGTTTAATTCCTGTGCCTCAATTTTGGCAAACCAGGTGGAGAAGTCAAGGTGCAGGCTTCAGAAGTACTCACATTTCCAAAGCAGTTTCATTAGAAAAATCAGTATTTACCAAGACAGAATTCAGCTCAGTGGGCCCAGGGTTGACTAGCTCTACTAGCTGTGTGATCTTGGCACATTTCTTAACCTCTCTGTTTCTCAGAATGCTCATATTAAAACCAGAATAATAACAATACTTGTCTCTCAGTGTTTTGTTAGGATTAAATGAAATGCATGTAAGTTTTGGAGCATGGCACGTAGTAAGGAGTCAATGAAAACCATGGCGGTGGTTGGTATTAGTACTTCTAGGGTGATGTTTGACCTTACTGGTTGTGTGGTGGCCCTCCTGTCAGAAAGGATATGAAACTGAAGCTAAGAATTCAGAATAGGGATGGTTTGGATTGACAAAGAACCAGCAACTTTCAGTTATTCAGCAAACAATGACTGATCACCTACTCTGTGTCAGTTGCTCTGTTACAGATTTGAATAGGTCACACGCAGTCTTGCCTTGTGAGCATTTCAGCCTGGGGGAGGCAGGATGGTGGGGTAAGAAGGGCATGGTGAGGAGCGTGATCTGAGTATTCGAAGGTGTTATGTTAATGAAGAGTGATTGATAAGGTTGAATTATTCAGGAGAGGCAGGTTTTAAAATAGCTTTCATAGTCAAGGAGAGATTTAGAATGGGTTCAGCAGTTGTAGGGAAACATTGTGGATCGACCACAAAAAAAGTTCCCTCGTTTATAAAATGAGGATGGTAACAGAACGCATCTCATAGGGTTAGTGTTTGGAATGCCTCAAAAACATTCTGACAGTCAGTGAGCTTTGGTGATTTCCCCAACACCTTAGCATAAGGGACCGTCAGTAACTTTGTAAATGGGCACATGAATAAGTAAGTGGGGCAATGAATGTCATAGTGGAAAAAGCTCTGAACTAGACCTTCGTTCTCATTCCACCTCTACCAGTAACTGGCCCTTGGGTAAATCAATTTACCTCTCTTGGCCTTTAGTTTTCCCATCTGTCAATGAGAGGGCTGTACTTGATGGTTGCCAAGGTTACTTCGAATGCTAAAATCCCATTATTCTGAAAAGTAACTAGAGAGTATGGGGAAAATGGAGAACTACACAGTTTGTATGTTCCCCAGATTGAGGTAAATGATGATATCTCTAGTAAATACAGAAACTTTGGAAAGGGAGTCAGTTTGTTTAAGTACATTGAAATAGGATAAGGTCAATATATATTTCTCTTTAACTGCACATGCAGTACATGAATCCATTCTGTTTATAAAATATTTTTAACATGCTCTGTTTTGGTCACAGTGAGACATGGTGAGCTTGAGATGGCAGTTGGGTCATCCAGGTGAGATGTCGATGAGGTGGGAACGCCAGGTGTGAGGGTGAGAAGGCACAGATTTCTCAATGAGAATCTAAATATCTAATAAAAACCAGCACCTGAGCTTAAAGCAAGTCCCCCAGATGTCCCGCGATAGGACTGGCTAGTGTCGCCAGTGGTCACGTGATTGGTTCGTATATGTGCTGCAATAGAGAGCACTCATTTGATTGGTTAGATGTTAGAACAAGCACTGTTGAAAGCACTGTGGTAGTGCAGACAAACCCAGGTAAGGTCTGTGCCAAGAAGAGGTTTGTTTAACACCTACATCCTACTTCCCGAGTTTTGGTGAACAGACTCCCTGCTATGTGACATTACCCACAGGGGAAGTGGGATGAAAGCATGCCACCATGTCACTCACGGTCATTGGGAGTGGCAGCAACTTTTCATTCCACACATGGTACTTTACCTCATAGCCTCACTGGCCCATTTTGACCCAGATGGGTTGGAAATTGCTCAGGATGATTCTGCCTAAAGAAAGCCCATTTCTGGCTTAGACTTTCCTGACTTTCACATGTGTCCAATCAAAACACTGTGTGAGGCAACATTGTCAAAGCAGCAACCACCTCCACTGACCTGCATTGCTCCTGGGTCATCGAGACAGGCCCGCTGGGGCTGGTGACATGCCGGGCTTCCCGCTTCAGATTGTCCCCAATTCCACAGGCTGCCTAACTGGTGGTTCAAGAGACTGAAAAAGCTACCTGGTGAGGGCTTGGGCACTCCTTTATCAGACAGAATGGAGAGCTGTAGCTGCTCAGGGCACTGGAAAAGTTGCTAAGTAGAGAATCATGAAAAATGATAGATACATACCGTAATCACTTCACTGTAATGGGTGATACACAAAGGAACATTCTCTCATCAGCCTTTTAAGGTAGGACCAAAGAGTCTCTTTGATTATGGGTCCCAATAATTTTAGTTTCTTACTTAAATGAATTATACGCAACATAAACGATCCAGTTTTGGCATTTTCAAAGTGTATCAAGAATTTTAAGGCAATTTTGAAGCCATCTGTATGTTGACCTGTTTGAAATTTTTATTATTTCTCCCCCATTTTTTCACTTATCTCACCTGTACCAAATTCATCAGCGGTTATCTTAGCCAGCTCTCCTTTGTAAAGTTGTTCCAAACCGTTCAGCTGGGTCTCCATAGAAACAACTCTCTATTTTCACATTTTGCATCAGTGCATATAGTATGTACTTACGTTATAGTAAACTTAACGTTATTGAAATAACAGGAGTGCCTGACATAAGCAGATTTGAGAACAAATACAACTGTCTCTCACCCACATACAACTCGAATGGTGTGAGCAGAAGTGTGGGCGCGCTAAAGTAGGCTGCTGGCTACAAGCACACCATAGGCTGCCCTCAGTAAACTTTTCAGACCACATGGAGGACTTTGGTTAACCCAGAAAGCAGTTACTAGATGGCTTCATGCTCTTAAGTTGTCAAACAACAGGTTGATCCTTTCTGACCTTCCCTCCCAGTCATTCAATTGTTCATTCATACTATTCATCTATTGTCCTCCTTGGTTCCGTCTCCTTGGCACCGGAGAAGGAGGGAGATGCTGAAGGAGCAGAGGTAGGGCGAGAAAGTGATGAAGGTCATGTTTGAAAAAGCATGTCCTAGCAACTGAGAGCCAAGAACCCATTCTTAGTTTGGGAAGAGACCTCAGTTGTGCTTCCTTTCCACTGTCCATTCTCTCCAGCTGGCGGGCCAGGCCCTGGTGCTAGGTACAGGGACTCTAGGTGAGTCAGACACAGCCTTTGCCCTTGAAAAACCTTCAGCCTAGAGCAGGGGACAGTCTAGTAAACCCACAGTTACAGTTCACTGGAAGGAAGTTTCATGTTTGAAGATGAATAGATACAACACCGAGCTATCTGGAACACCAAGCTAGGTCTCTAAGGTTAGTAGGAGGTTGCCAGACAGACAGAGGGGAAGAAGAAAGAAGGAACGGCCTTCATACAGCAGACACATACACAGAAGAGTGGAGCTGACAGGGGGTTGGTAGCCTCACAGGCCCGAGTGAGAAAGGGAAAGGCTTGCTGCTGAGATACACAAAGACTGGATCTTAAAGAACCAGACATGCTACCCTAAGAAGCCCACCCTTTCTTTTGAAGTCACTGGATTCATTGCAGGGCATTTAAGCAGGAGGGTGACATGGTCACAGTTGAGAGAGATCACCCTGAAGGAGGATGTTTGGGGTGAAGCAGGGTGAGCAGGATGGACAGGAGCTGTCAGGAGCAGAAGATAGGGTCCTCGTCTAATCCTGACCTACAGAAAGATTCCGAGAGATCAGGTGTCCTTGCTTCCGCGTAGGAACGTATTAGTCACAGAACAGTACTGAGCACTCGGCCAGCTGGGCGGGCGGGCTGGACAAATGGATGAGGAGTGGATGGACAGGTGGATGGATTTCTGATTCCACCACACTGCTGGTTTTGTACGTATCGTAATTTGTCTTCTTCCCTCAGCCATCTACCTCTGTAAGAGGACAATGCAGAATAAAGCAAGGCTGGAATTAGCAGACTACGAAGCAGTAAGTATGACTCTCTTCCAGGACAGGTGTGGGAGGAGAGTACAAACTTATCTGCAGCTCGATTTTAGCTCGGATTTCCCCCCTTTTCACTCCCCAATCCCTTTCAGACAATGGGAGGGAAATCTACTATTTTCCCTCCTTTGTTCTCAGCTTCTCATACCATCACACACACACACAAAACATGGTATCTTTATTTGAAGGACTCTCAAAACTCAGCAATAAACTGCAACTCAGCTTAGAAATGGGCAAAGGACTTGGACAAACACTTCACCAAAAGAGGACATAAGGATGACAAATAAGCACATGAAAAGATGTTCAACATCACTAGCCATTAGGGAAATACAGATTAAATCCATGCTAAGGTATCACTATATACCTATCGGAATGGCTAAAATAAAAGTACTGATGATGCCAAGTGCTGGTGAGGATGTGGAACAACTGTAACTCTCCCATGTTGCTGATGGAAATGCAAACTGGTACAACCACTCTGGCAAATGGTTTGGCAGTTTCTTTTAAAGAAACTGCCATATAACCAAGCGATCGCACTACGGAAGTCAGAACTTACGTTCACACCAAAACCTGTATACTAATGTGTATAGTACTCTCATTTGTGATAACCAAAAGCTGAAAACAATACAATGCACTTTAACAGGTGAATGGTTAAATAAACATGGTACAGCCTTACAATGGAATATTACTTGGCAAAGAACAGACTATTAATACATGCAATCATTGGATGAGTATCAAAGATATTATGTTGAATGAAAGAAGCCAGTCTCAAAAGATTACAAACTGTTTGATTCCATTTATGTGACGTTTTTGTAAATACAAAACTATCACGTGGGAAAACAAATCAATGGTTGCCAGGAGTTATGGATGGAGATAGGACATGGCTAGGAGGAGAGAGCCTGTGAGAGTTCCTGGGAGAGATGTATTCTGCATCCTGATTATGAATCTGTCCATGTTAAAATGCATAGAACTGGAAGCCAAAAGCGGGTAACAAGCAAGTCTAATATAGGATAATGTTTTCAATTTGCTATGTGATCATTTTTAAAGATTTTGTATATGATAATTTTTTGAATTTCATTTCATACCCAATTCACCTGTGCTTGGCAGTCGGTGCAGAAACTGAAGACCCAATTCACTCCAGAAGCTAAGATATGTGTATATCATACAAAGTGTATACCTTCCCAGCCTGCCTCCTCCTCCACCTTCTGATTTTGTGCAAGAATTGTTGGCCCCACCACCACGCTCATATTCATTCCCTTTTAACAGAGCCAAGGCATAGAGAACTTGAAAGACTCACAGATCGTTTTTAATTCTTGGTTGGCAGAATCTTTCACCCAAATAAAACTTTATATGGATCACAGAGTATCCGGGAAATGGGCTGCATTTTCACACACCCTCCAGAGGAGGTGCTCCTGAGCCATGAGCTGGCTGACTGGCCAGCAGCTAGGAGGAGGGGGACACTGATGACAGGGAAGTATCCTTCTCTGGATAAGCCAGCATTAACAGCACCTTCAGCACCCACCTTCCAAATGTCCCTCCTGCCTTCGCTGCCTCCATCTTCCAAAACAAGTATGAAGTGCCACCCCACCAGACCTGGTCACTCTTAGGTACCAATGCAAAAGCTGACCAACCTCTCAAGCCATCACCCAAGGGGAACGTGCCTGCCTTCAGAGAGCAGGACCGGTGCATGGCCCCCCACCCTCTTCAACCCCACGGGCATTCAGGACCTGTGTGTGGAAGAGACAGTGAAGGAGGATACAGGGCAGGGGTTAACCCAGAGCCTTGGGACCTGGCTCGTATTTGCTCAGCAGTGGGAGCCATGAAACAATTTCACTGAGACATTATGAAGTTTTCCAGCCAAGCCCTGGCGTGGCTGTTCTGTGGGTCTGAGCATCTGGGGCCTCCTGGCCCTGTCCCACTGGCCCTCATGAGCCAGCAGTCCCCCCTTTCTGAAGACTGATGTCTTACTTTTGTGCACTTAGTGCAAAGCACTTTATTTTCATAAGACTAAGGTGACCAGATTTTAACATTGGTAAAGCGGGACACCATTGACTGGTGGGGAGGAATCTTGATTAAAAATTTGGTCTATCTCTCGCCGTTCCCTAGCTTGTTGTGCATTCTTTCCAAAAATCGGGACTTTTTTAAAATGCCACAGGATGCGGGACAAATTGTTAAAAATCGGGACTGTCCCGCCAAAAGCGGGACGTCTGGTCACCTTACATAAGACTCCATCTCTTCCCTAAAATGACCTCTCAGAAAGCCCCAGACTGCAGAATCATGTGGCCCCTCCATCCTCTTCCTCTCTCCCCTGTATTTCCCATGTTTTGGAAAAGGGCCTAAGAAACAAGACAGCCTCAGCTCCTAATATATTTTCTCTCGTTTTCTCCTCTCTTGCCATATTACGTTCTACTTCGGTATTTGTAAAGAATAGGGCATTAAAATGTTCTTTCAGGTTGAAGTTCTGCCTAGAAGTGATTACAAACAGAAGTATATATCATTTCTTTTTCAAATACACTAACTCTATTTATTTATTTTGATTATATATTCTCTTTGTAAAAACAAAAATCCAAATAACAAAGAAAGGAGAGAAAAAAGACTGCAGTACTTCCCTACACTTATATCTGTACTTACCTTTTTTTTTCTTTACAAAAAACACCCTCAAAACATACATTAAGCAGGGGATACTGGGATAGCTCAGCAGGTTGAGTACTTGCCTTGCAGTCACAAGGTCTGGGGATCGAACCCTGGCCCCAGCCCGTGCAAACCCACATGCTGAGCTACAGCACAACTGGCAAAGGTTCTCACCAGAATGATGGGAGGCCCCCAGCTCAGTTCCCGCTCTGTGTGGCCCCACATCCGCCTGTGTGGAATGAATCTGTCACAACTAAAGATATACAACTATAGAGACTGCTCTGGGCCCTCCCCGCTTCTTTCTCTCCATATCTCTCTCTCACCTCTCAAACAATAAAATATATCTTTTAAAAAAATATCATAAACATTATAGTGTAAACTATTTCTTTCCCCAATCTTATACTGTACGTATGTTGGGAATCTTTCCATATCAGCAATAATAATCTACATTATTATTTTTAATGACCGCCTAGTATTAACATGTTATGACTGTCAGAATTTATGTAACTGCTCCCCAATTGACCAACATTTGGGCCTTACCAGCTTTGCTTTCTTGAAACAGTGGAAGAACCAAAGGAACAATGCTTTTGAGGTGCTTGTGTACCAAGCATCAATAATAACTAAGTGCACGTGTGTTGCTCTTCAGCCAGAGCTCCTTTTATATTCATAATTCACTAATGAGGGTCATCAATTAGCGTTGGCATGAGCTCTGTGGAAATATAGAGCCTAATGTGGGCTCCAGCCTTGCATTCCATCAGAATTAGGTGGATCATTAGGGGGCCTGTCAAACACTCCCCTTCACTGTCCTATTGTGCCCCTAGGTAAGTAAGTCTACAGACAGAGACAAGGCTTCTCCCCTCTTCCGCTAAAGGATGCCTTTTCTTTCTGTTTTGGGGTTTTCCTTTCATGAATATCACAAACATAGACACTCCCTCTTTTCCCACTGGATCTGGACTTTCGAAGACATTGCTGCCAGGTCGTCTGGGTCCTTCTTTTCTGCTCGCTTCCCAGACCCCACTGGAAGATGAGGCATCGGAAATCCATTCTTAGTTTTGCTCTTGAAAACTACCAGTAGGTTGCAAAGGGCCCCTTGTGCCTCCCCCATATCTTGCACACAGAGCCACAAACCCTTCTCTTCATCTCCAGTAGCCTTTGTGACAAGTGCTGTATGAGTTGTGTTCTTGTAAAGCACACGAGAAGAGAGGACTCACATGAACCACAGAGACTGCAAACTTAATGGGTGTGCAAATGAATGTTAATAGTTCTGCTCTGTACACAGGGTCTAGTACAAAGTCAAGTTGGGTTCATGTCCAGTGGATTTAAAGTGGGGCCCTGCTATTTTGTTGGGAGTAACCAAAATAGATGACTGCCTTGTAATAAGCATAGGTGTCAATGTGCACACTTATAATGATTAATGCCTTCGCGTTCATTTTCATGTCTCGTTAGGAAAACTTAGCAAGACTCCAGAGGGCCTTTGCAAGGAAGTGGGAATTCATCTTTATGCAAGCTGAAGCACAAGTCAAGTAGGTGAACTTAAAAGAGACCTATGCCAGGAGAAAAAGTCTCCGGAATTTGGAGGTGGTGTGAGGGTGGGATTGCTTTCCTTCCACAGCCGGCCAGCTGTGGTCATAGTCACTGTCGTGTCTCATGAGAGCAACGGAGTAGAAAGTAAGATCAGGATCGATGTTTCATCTTTGTGACCAATGGCACCGTAAAATAATCTCAAAAGTGTGTGTTCCAGCCGCCAGTGGGGTTTCTCCCAAATGTAAAACTCTGGTTATAAGAAGATATACCTATTTTCCAAAGAGATTTCCGATTCTTATTCTGTGCTAAGCAGGGAGAAACATTAGACCACTTTCCCTGGCGGTCTGGGGATTTCGTCTTCATGGGAAAACATGGTCGAGTTTTTGGGACACCAACAAGTAGCCCCTACCCCACCTCCAAGCCTGAGGGGTTCAGGACCAATCAAAAACAAGGCACGGGAGTCAGACATTTGAAGGCCAAAATGTCAGATTATTACGGATCAAAGCTGGACTATAGCACATGACTTTGGATCTGTGGCCACAGATCTCTGCCCTGGAATTCAAGTTGCCCATCCTGGGCAGAGCTGGAGATCTGCAGCCCCCTACCCCACCCCACCCCATCCCCAGGGCAGAGTTGACCCCTGTTAGCTTAAGACATGCAGAGAACAGGCATTCAGAAAGCACCAACCTGAGCTTTCTCAACGTCTTCTTTCAAAGCCTCCAGTAAATCACTCTTTCTTCCTTGGAGGACAAGAGATGAAAGAAGGCGAAAGGTGGGAGTGGTTTTCCCATACTTGTCCCTCCCAGCGGGTTTAATGGAAGTTCCCTCCTCTCAAAGGAACGATGAGAAGTAGGCAGTCCAGATCTCCCAGCCCACACACACAGCCTCGACCAGATTCTTCCAATTCTGGGAAATGGACTTGCTCCAGCGGGCTTCCCTCTTGTCCTTCCCAGCAGGGGTCTCTGGCTTAGCCAGGAGTGGTGTTAACAAAACAAACAAAAAAAAAGAGGTGAGGGGAACAGAAGGAAAGGGAAAGGGACGCTGGGGGAGGAAGGTGAGTACCTTTTCTCTGGGTACCATGAGCAGACACCCCGTGGGCCTTCAGGGGACCCCTTTTGCATGCCTGGACAGTGTTGCAGTCCATTGCCTCGGGCTGAGTCTCCGGCTATGTGGATGAGCATTGATCATGACAGGGATGGTCGTAGTTGACAGCGACCTGAAGTCATGGGGTCCAGTGGCCTGCACGATGCTGTGGCTCTCGCCCTCCCTCTGTAGCCTCTGCCTTTCCCCCACCCGTGGTTCCAGCCACCTGCTGCACCCCGGTGTTCCCACCAGCCCCTGAGGAACGAGAAAGCAAGAGGGTGAGTGAGTGGGTGAGAAGGAGGCAGGATTGAACCCCTGGAAGCACGAGGAGCACTAATTTGTACTTTTAGAACCACAGAGTGTCGCATGTTATAAACAGAGGGGAGAATGTCACTCTGAACATATACGGTATTTCTTGATTAACTTTTTTTGATTAACTCTGATTACATTATAATTGTGGGCCGTTTAAGTACACAGTAATTATCACAAAAATCACAGGGTGATTACGGGTTTATTTCAGTCCAGTAAACTAAAGTGCTCCCAAGAGAGCCAAGAACCAGAAGTTCCATGGCAATTACTCTGAGTTACTTTTTACTTTAAGAGATAATCTGAAGTAACCTAGGCTTTTTTCATTTTAAAGCCTCTGATCTGTGCTCCTGATCAGAACATAAAGAATCTGTCTTTGTCACCTGTAATTTTCCTCTTCCAATTTGTGCTTCCCCCAGCTGAGGCCAGTGATAACGTGCCTTCTGAACCTTGTCACACGCTAGGACTATTACTCTGCTTTTAGAAAGCCAGATGGTTTGAATGATTCTTAAAATACATAATTGCAGCATTTTGAAGACATTTCTATTAACTCTGAATCTAAACAAACTTTCAAATTTGAGGATGAAACACCGCAAGCCTGTGGTTACATTCCTTCCTATAATTTGAGTGCACAGTGCCCACTCTGATGGGGGCATGTCAGCAGATGATTTGGATCTTAATAATTCGACACTTGACGTGAGGGGAAAGTTGCATTCTTATGTTCTCCTTAGACCCACCATGTTCATCGCCCATCGACGGTAATTTGCAATCTAGCCTAAAATAAGTTCTCTCGCTGTGTGTGGACTTCTTGAAGTTTCCTTGAGGGAATTATCCACCCATATTTTATAGCTCTGCACAGAGCAGGGACCACACAAGTGCTGATCGCCCTGTGTGCTCCAAGCTCCCAGACACAGGAGCAGAAAGCTGGGGCAAGGGACAGGGGAAGACAGGATAGAGACCTCTGATTTCCTTCCTTTACTCTTTTAGGATTGATCGGAAAAAGGACAAGACAGAAAGAAAAATTTTGGATAGTCAAGAACGGGCCTTTTGGGATGTCCACAGGCCAGTGGTAAGAAAGCTCTGCTTGGTTCTTAGGGTTTGTTTTCCCCCACTGTCTTCACTTGAAAGGAAAGACTATCTTTAGCCAACAGATGTCTCATTCGTAAGAAAATTGCTAAGCTTTGTGAAATGGTTTTGCATTCATTCACGTAATCTCCATAGACTTTCTAGAATGTAAGTCAGTTCTACCTTTTATAAATTATCCATCCATGAAAACGTGGAATTGGAAATGGGAGAGCTGTGGGAATCCCACTGGGGGAACTTTGGGCCCCAGAAGTTTATAGTCCCAAAGAAAGCAATTTCCACTTCTGTCATTCAACTCCACATCTTAGAATATTCTCTTTCAAACACAGCTGGTTCTTGTTATTCATGGTGGTTACGTTCAGTAAAGGCGCTGCGAACACTGAACCAGCGAATACTGCACCATCGCTGAACTACTACGCTGAACCATTTCATCAGCTGATCAATACATAACCTTGTTTAATGTGTGTTTCTGTTTAAAGACACTTTAATATATATTATTGATTCATTAGTATTGAACTCACAGCCAATGGCACGATACCTCACACCGGAATGAAGCTCACCTAACCCATGTACATTCTCCATAAGGCACATTATGCCCTCCTCACTTAGGAACATGGGACCGCATTTCAGCACTATGCTTGGGGGCCGTTTTAAACAGGGAAATCACCAGCCAAGAGCACAGCAATGTGCAAAACGTGGCACTACATAAACCTTGAAAAGGACACGTGTTTAGGATGTGAAAGTTGAAACAAGAAGGCAATGCTTCACTTTTTTCGACCTCAGCTGGGAACACACACATCAGGCAACTCAAAATTCTTGCATCGCTGCGCATGTTCTTCAATGACCACGAATATGCCACAGTATTGATTTGGTTATAAAGACATTTTAGCAAGTAGACAAATGCATGGATATGAAATCTGCAAATAATGAGGGTTGACTCTATTTCTAATTTCATTATAATTAAAACAAATCTTGCATTCCCCTCATGAAATGAAACTAAAAATGAATAAATTATTCCACCCTTCCTAAAAACTGATTAGAAGAAATAATTTCCCATCCTGATTTTGGAGTGTTTTTAAGATGGCTAGATATGTGACATCACAAAAGCTGTGTGACTGACATGACCTTGTAACTTAAAATGGTAGGTTTACTCTCACAAACTGTACACTGTGCCCTCTACGTATCATCCTTACAGAATACTAGGTAAGCTTTGGATTTCATAAAGACTTCATACAGGAACACATATTGAAGATGAAACATCTCTGTAAGAACAAATTGTAAATGGCAAAAAGGAGATAACCATGCATTATCTGTCATGAGAAGATAAAGATTGGTTCTGATTGGTGTCACTTGGGCTAAATTGGAAGGGTGATTTTTACTTAGTAATTTATGTGATGATTTTTTTTTCTCTTTTTTCTCAGCCAGGCTGTGTGAACACCACAGAAATGGATATTAGAAAATGTCGACGTTTGAAGAACCCACAAAAGGTTAAAAAGGTTCGCCAGCTTAGCTGAATTAAAAATTCTTTATGGTTTAGTTTGTTTATTTATTTATTTATTATTGTCTTTGACAGAGAGAGAGAGACAGAGACAGAGAGAGAACTGAGCTGGGGGAACGCCCCAGTTCAGCACGTGGATCCGCACGGGCCGGGGCGGGAATTGATCCTGGGTCCCTGGCGCTGCAAAGTGAGCGCTTAACCCACTGAGCCATCCCGGCTTCCTCTGAATTAAAAATTCTTGATGTGAATGAGCCTTTCATTTCCGGTACTGTTCAAACAATAAGATGCTATTTGTGAATTCTACCCCGTTTCGTTCTCTGACACCATTTCATTTATTTTTTCTACAAATATTTGTGGCATGGCTGATGTGTGTGTGGCATGCCTCTTGCTGCTGACATACTGTGCTCACTAAGCCCACAGCCTGGCAGGGATGAAGCAGCCAGCAGGCAATGCGAGGAGGGCCGGCAGCATTAGAAGTGCAGGATGGTTCAGGGGCGCCAGGAGGGGGCGCCAGACTCAGGCTTTCCAGGAGCTTCCACTGCAGGCTCCAGTGAGCTCCAGGGTCTGTAGGGTGAACAGCAGTTGGATCTGGAGAGGAGGCAGGGAGAAAGGGAACTAAAGGAACACGAAGGAGCAAATCTCACAGGTGAAGGTGAGCTTGGGACTTGGAAAGTCTTTTATTTTGCCAGGTCATCCCAACCCAAAACACCATCTTGCCCAACGGTGAATGAGCCAAGTTTGGCTTGTGTTTCACTCGAGAAGCAGTGACTGCGGCACTTCCCCAGGTGCCACACTCAGTCTGCCCCATGGTGGGCACAGCCCACCCTCACAACAGCACCAAGGGCCACACTGTGGAAAACGTGTCTGTCCTTAATACTATTCATTTCAAAAGGCTAGGATGGGACCCTAGACCACCAGTCCTCCCATTTTCTCATCTATGTGATATGATATGATATGACATGACATGACATGACATGATATATGATATCAACTTCTCAAATCTACTTATGTATTTTATTCTTCACTGAGATAATGTTGCCCACAGTGTGATATTTTATAGTATTAATCTTAAAATTCCTCATTTAATCTTTAAGGGCCCCCTAATAATATTAGAATTTTATTCTGGAATTTCATGGAGTCTACGTTCACCCTGTCGAAGTCCTTCTTGACTTATACATTTCAGCCATGCAGTGTATATACCCTTTGGGATTTTGTTTCTTTTCCAAAGCAAAGATTGTCTTTACTCAGTCTTGAGCCCAAGGAACAGCTTAAAAAGTAGCCATACCTGTGAGTATGTGGAGAAACTGAGGCCAGAAAACTGTTTAGCGTAAAAGCAAAAAACAAATCTGAAACCCTACCATCTCAAGTCTGTACCACATGAGCGTGTCATCTGCCGGCCAACAGACAATCTAGAGAGGATCTTTGTGCGTAATCTTCAGCAATTGTTCTTGATTTAGGAGGGAGGGTCAGAATCAGCTGGGGCATTTGCTAAAGTGCAGACTTCAAGCCCCAGCCACAGAGATTCTGATTCAGTAGGTCCCGGGTGGGGCTCAGCATTGTGCATCATTACCAGGTGCTAGGTACCCCGCTCAAATGGTTCTTCACAGATGGTCTCTGGACCGTGTTTGGAAAACCAGTGACGTACCAGAAACCATTTCAGTTCAGTAAAGGACGGATTTTCTGAGAGTGGTAACCCACGAATGGGACAGGCTGCCTCAAGACACGGAGTTCCCATCATTGGGGAAATCAAGCAGAGGCCAGTCGTTTCTTGTCGGGATGTCACTGAGGGGGTTGGAAGCATCCGATAAGTGGTTGAACTAGCTGGCCCCTAAGGCCCCTTCAGCTCTGGGGGTACGTGACTCTGTCTTCTTGCTTCTTCTGCAGTCAGTGTATGGCGTGACAGAAGAGTCCCAGGCGCAAAGCCCTGTGCACATACCCAGTCAGCCCGTCAGGAAGACGACAAAAGAGGACGTCCGGAAGCAGGTGAAGGAACTCCCGTGCGCTCCCAGGAGGAGCTGTGGCCAGTGTGAAACCCCCTTGAGTGTTTACCTCTGACTGCTGAGTGAGCTTTGAGTTCCTGGGAACCATGTGGGACCCAGCGGTGGGTGACCTGAATCTTTGAGTTTCCTGTGTGAACAACTCATGGAAGCTGGACAGGGGAAAATTCTCCACTGAGTTCCTCCAGCACTCACGAGAGAAGGACGTAAATGAGTTATCCCCGTGTCGCGGGGTGACTGCTGTGCTCAGGTCTCCCACGGGAGCTGGAACAGGACGGGACTCACGTCACAGAGTCCTTAAAATTGTAATGCCCCCCACCCCCCGCCCCCAGCAAGCCAGCTCAGGACCACCAAGTTCACTGCTGTGACACAAAAGGAAACTTTATGAGTAAAGCAAGCCCCACACCCAGCGCCATTTCAGCATTGTTTGGTTCAGTGTTATCTTCCTGATGAGCAGTTAACTGGTTGACATAAGGCAGCAGACAATGGCTCTTTGCATGACTCCTTTCTGGGGTTCACTGGTAATGAAGTAACTTTTTAGGTCTACTCCTTACATTATACTCTATTGGCTTCAGTGTGGGGGGGGCGGGGGGGGCGGGGGGTGGAACCCAAGGGAGGAAATCGTGAGGTGCCTTGCCCTTGACAAGTTTACTGTTGGGTGAAGAAGAGGAAACAGATGTATGTAAAGTAGCTATTTGATGGTTCTGCTCCAGTACACCAAGCACACGGTTGCGTTTAAGCGGGAACGGTGTGCAGAGGAAGATCGCTGGCGATTAGCCATACCAGACATTTACGGTGGGTGTGTTGCCTGTCCAGTCTACCACTAAGCTTCGTAGAACGTATATGGCCTGTAAGTTTGCAATCACTTTTGGAAATCAAGAGCTGAGTTCTAATGCAGTACCGAAGAATGTGTGACATAGGCTATATTGTAGAGTGTGAATCTTAATGATAGGTGGCATTCTCAAAAGGCCAAAATGGTTGCTGGAGAGCAAAGCTGGGGGATTGGAGTCTGTCTGGAGGAAGTGATTAGACCTTGGTAGTAATACAGGATTTGCACTCCTGGGGTGGAAGGAAGAACGAAATTCTAGTTTGGGGTTAACACCTTTGTTCTGTCTTTCTCCAGATAACATTTTTAAGTGCACAGATCGACAGACATTGTTTAAAAATGTCCAAAGTGGCTGAAAGGTATGTTTCCCCTTGGTAACATTATACCACTTTCTTCTAATTGAACAAAGGAGAAATGTTACGGGGTTATGGCTGACCATGTGTAACACGTGTCTGCCAAGAGGCAGACCATAGGCATTCCTCAAACTGATGAGTGAGAAAAACCACCGGGCCCACGGGTGTCTGATGGCTAAGATAGCAGACCTCTCTGGAGTGACGTCAACAAATGTTCTATCGCTAATGCTTTTTCAAGGGGCGACCACGGGACCTTGTCAATCAAGGTCAACTATCTTTAAAAGCTACATCATGCACTTTTGCCTTCAGCCTCTTGATTAATTCAAATGAAATGGCTCCCTTTTCAGCTATAAAACACCCCGATTGACTTTATAGGGAGAAAGAAATTGCGTGTCTTTGGAGGTGCCGGCTGCGCACACAGGAGGGGCCTCGGCTATCAGGAAGCGTTCCGCCTCCACACACCATCAACCACTGAGCTGCATCAAATCAACTGAAAAGAAAACATTTGGCACCTCCAGCCTGGCTTCTGCAGGAGCATTTGTGCTACTCTCGGCGCCAGTAGTTGGTTCCACTCTGTTAACTCGTGCGAGACTCACTTTTGTCAACTGAGTGGTCTGTGCTTGAACTGCCAGGGAAGAGGGGGACCACCTAGGAAATCTGTACAGAATCATCTGAGCAGGCAGCCCCAAACTGAACATTTAGTCAGGCCGAGGCTACTGCTAAAGTCGTGATCGGTATCTGAAGGTTCAAGGGCTGCCGTGGGTCTTAATATTTCTTGGATGTCAGAGTAAAGTGGGTCTCTAAGCCCAACTCACACAGGGGGCTGGCTCTGTGTTCAACCTGTAAGCCTTTCTCTGCTGGCCCCTTCCCTCTAGATGAACAACAAATTGAGGCTAAGGAAACCTTATTTCCAAACCCCAAACCTGAATGAATGCTCTGCCTTCAGGTGGCTGAGGACATCACTGGATCTGGGCTCATGTCTCAGATGGCACTTTGTATCTAGTCCCAGGTTTCTCAATAGTGTCACTACTGATATTCTAGCTAGAACACTTCTTAGTTGCAGGAGACTGTCCTGTGCATTATAGGATATTTGGCAGCATTCCTGACCCCTCTACCTGTTAGATGCCAAAACCCCACCTCACAGTTGTGACAACATGACATTGCCAGATGCGCCCAGGGGTGGGAGAGGGAGGCAAATGAACCCCTTTGGGAAACCCCGATCCCCCTCTTTTCCTGACATAAATGCTTCAGAAGGTGGCCACGGCTTAGGTGACCCCTGGACACCAGTGATTCTGGAGCCACAGCCTCAGCTGACTCTGTAGGCTGAGGGGCAGCTCACCCCACTGTCATAACCTGGGGCTTTTAGGGGACCTCGCTCTAAAATTGTTTTTTTCACGTTTTCATTTTTTATTTGTATTAAATGTATTGCGGTGACATTGGTTAGTAAAATTATATAGGTTTCAAGTGTGCAGTTCTGTAATACATCATCTATATATTGCACTGTATGCTCCCCACCCAGAGTCAGCTCTCCTTCCATCACCATATATTTGACCCCCTTTACCTTTTTCTACCACCCCCCTCCCCCCTTACCCTGTTGTCTGTGTCTATGAGTGTTTGTTTGTTTGTTTGTTTGTCTTATTTGTGTGCTGCTTTTAGTTTTATACTCAGCATGCTAACCTCAAGATCCGTCCATGTTGTCCCAAACGACAGCAGCATTTCATCTTTTCTTATGGCCAAGTAAGAAGATTATCGCCACATCTTGGCTCTTTAAATCTTGCTGGGGTCGCCTTTGTCCCAAAAGAGTGCCTGTGAGGAGCTACGAGCTCCTTTCCCTGTGAGAAAGGGACAAGAGTGGCTGTCCTAAACCCTGTGAGAGTCGGTGCTGGCCCTGCCTGGCCTGCGAAGGGCACTTGGGAGTTTGTCCCCCAGGAGAGTGTGTGTGAGAGCACCTGTCCTTGGAGCTAGTAGCTGGGTCCAGTGGTTTTGAGCATGATAACCTGGGTGAAGGAGGGAATGAAAAATGGGGATCCCCCGACCCCTAGCTCAAGGGATTCAAATTCAGTGGTTCCAGGCAGATCGGAGGAACCTGCATTTTGAATAATGTGCAAGTGGATTGACCAGGTCTCTGAGGATTTGGCGAAGCCACCATTGGCCACTCAGACTGACCTGAGTGCTCACATCGGAAGGGACACCTCGCGCGGTCTTATCCTTGGGGTGTGAGTAAAGCACTGAACCGGACAGCACGCGGGAGGCCCGCACACGGCAGGTGTGCTGAGGCAGGTGGGGGCAGGGAGCCTGGCAGGCCCATTGTTCGTTTGTTTTTGTGTTGTCAGGGTCCAGGGAGGACCCCCCGCTTCTGCCGCCGGTGCCATCTTATTGTACTGGAGAGGCTGCTCACACTGAGACTCCCCCACCCCCACCCCCGTTTGAAGCTTTCCTGTGTTTCTGCCTAGCAGAGACTGGATTTTATTCCCAGCAGCAATCACTGGCAACTTCTCAATGTGACACAAGGATTTGTCATGAGAGCCACAGGGAGACTCCCTGATAGAAAGGAGGAGGGACAGGAGCCGGGTGTTAGCAGGAGATAAAGCAGCCCGGAGCTGTCGCAGGGTGGGGGCAGGGAGGTGGCGCTGGCAGCTGGCCTTGGGTGCTACTGCTCTGCTCACGGGAGGTGACAGCTAAGCTCTCCAGGTGGGCGCACATGTCCCCACCCCAGGTCTGGTTTCCCTGGGCCGGCCCCAGGTGAGGAGGGGGAACTAGACAGAAGCCACCAAGCAAAAAACCTCATGCCCCTGGGAACGGGTCCACCCGTTTTTTACTCAGTTCCCTGAGAATTACTGTTGGGAAGTGGTGGGAGGGCTGGTGATCTTGAAGGTCCAGTTCTGAAAAGGCAAGAGTCAAGTTTGGGTCAAAGAGTGGAGCCAGGTCCAGCCAGGAAGGGAAGAAGGAAACTTTGCCAACTAAAAGGGCAGAACAGAAGAATTTAGGGAGTGTGTTTGGGTCCTGCCTCTGCCATTTGCTGTGCAACCTCAGGCAAGTTGCTTCTTCTCTCTGTGCCTCTGTTCTGCCTCTTTAAAGAGGAGAGAGCAGAAGCACTTCATTTACAGGGTTAATGAGATCATCCAGGCATGAGCTTAGTCCAGGCCCTGACACTTATGGGAACAATTGTTCTTTTCCAGTGTGATGTGTAATGGTGCTTTGGGAAGCAGCAGGCTTCAAGTGCATGAGGTGGGTGGTGCTCCGAGGACCTACGGAAGGGCAGGCTGGGGAGTGAGGGGTGCCCGTGGGCGGCAGCTCTGTGCCGTGCACCCTTCCCTCCCTCTCCTCAGTCTCCTGAACAGAGAGCCCTGCACGCTGCCGGACACTGGCCCCACTGTCCACACGTGTGTCCTCCTTGGTGGCCGTCCACAGCACCAATAAATAGAAGAAACTGGAAATAGGGGGAGCCGGGATGGCTCAGTGGGTTAAGCTCTCACTTTGCAGCCCAAGGGACCGAGGATCGAATCCCTGCCCCGGCCCATGTGGACCCATATGCTGAACTGGGGAGTGCACCCAGTTCTGTTCTCACCGGGGTGAGACCCTGGCCCAGTTCCTGCCCTGTGCAGCCCTGCACCCACCTGTGGAATGAAACTATGTGGAAAAACCGATGATGTGCAACTATGGAGACTGTTCTGGGCCCTCCCCCTTCTCTCTGTCTCTGTCTCTCTCTCTCTCTCTCTGTCAAAAACAATAAAAATAACTCTAAGAAAAAAGAAGAAACTGGAAATAAAAATATAAGAGTCACATCCTCAGAGATATGAGAAGGTACTTCATCCATTACAACAATCACTAGATACTATGAGAAACAAGAATGGACTCTCGAAACTTAAGAACATGGTAGCCCAAATTAAAAAATTAACAAATGAAGAGAAAGGTTGGAAGAACTATCAAACAAAAAGACCAAGAAAAAAAGAAAGAAAAATATATATAAGGGAAATTTTAGGAAAATTAGATTACCAATCAATTCAGGATGTCTAATATTTAACCAAAAAGAATTATAGACAGGAAAAATGGAGGGTATGACATTAGTAAGAAATGATATAATATTTCTGGGAAATATTTTTTTACTCAGCTGGGCACATTGTACCCAGAACGATAAATAAAAACAACCAGTAAGGGCCATGGTGAAATTTCAGGACACTATAGCAATAAAGAGAAGATTCTATGAGTCCAGAAAGAAAAAGAAACTGTTTGGAATCAAAGTGGATCCAGACTTCTCACTAGTAACACTGGATGCAAAAAATAAAACAAAACAAACAAAAAAAGTCAAGCAATGCCTTCAAAATTCTGAAAGAAAATTATTCTTAACCTAGGGTTCCCTGTCCAGCACCATTAGTCAAGTATAAAGATAGAGTAAAAACATTTTAGACCTGCAAGGATGTAGAATATTTAGCTGTTATGCACCCTTTCTTAAGACATTACTAAAGGATGTGCTTTAGCACAACCAGAGCGTAAGACCCATAAAGAGACATGGAGCCCAGAAACAAGGGCTTCAACAGGAAAGTAAGGAAAGTCCCAGGATGATGAGTTTTTGATGAGTTTTGGGTCGAGCCTGCAGAGCGAACAGCCCAGATTGGAGGAAGAGGACTTAACATTTTGGAGAGCGGTCCTCTGGGAAATAGGGAGACAGAACCGGTCGATTCTCTGATATGTTTAATATATGGAAAAATTATTGCTAGATATTGTACAGATTTATTAGGACATTTGAAACAGGTAATATGCTCCTTAGGTCAGCAGCAAACAATTTTTAGCTGGTTCAGTAATGTGGACACTATTGATTCAACAGGAATTGTTAGGTAAACCTACCTGGAGGACCACTCAAGTAAATGCTAAGGGGAGTTGGGGACTGGTGAATAGAAAGTTAAATCCTCATCTAAAATTGATCATCAAGAAGATATAATGTAGAAATATATAGGCAAATGCTAAAATAAACAGAAGGGTAGAGTGTAGATGCTTCTGTAGAAGGGATAGGAAGATAAAAAACGTTATGGTTGTGTTTTGGTATGTGCAATTATTTAGTACTATTTTATTGTTTTAACTGCATGCATTTTAATAAAAATTAGTTTTGCTTAAAAAATAGATGATGTGTCCATTTCAGTGGTAACTAGGAAAACGACTCCTGTGGCCTGCCAGGACTTAAGCGGCCTTGCACTAAGTCCTCCAGTTGGAACTGTAGCACCCTCTGCGTGTCCCAGATGCCTTGAGATCTGTAGTCTGTGGCAGAGGGTGACACAAAGCAGGTTCAGACCAGTGCATCAGAGAGGCTGCCGTAACCAGGGAGCGATGCACCAAGGTTCAGGGAAAGAGTTAAGTGGGAAAAAGACACGCGGAGCCTCTCCACACTATGACTGCAGGGACGCAAAGTGATGTGGTCACAAAGGAGAAGGGAGCGAGGGCACGTGACAACAGGTCGGTTTGTCGGAAGTGGGAATAGTGCGAATTTTTTTCCCCTTCATTTAGAATTACAGCCCAACTGGCATGAGATCTGTGTCAACCAGACCAAGTCTTTATAGAAAACCAGTGGTATTCATCGCTCTGCTTCCCTCCTGCAGCTTAATTGCTTATGCCGAGCAGTATGTGGAATACGATCCTTTGGTAACGCCGGCCGAGCCGTCCAACCCCTGGATCAGTGATGATACCACGTTATGGGACATAGAGATGAGGTAAAAAAAAAAAAAAAAAAAGAGTTGTGATGTTTGGGAGTGGGTGCAATGTGGAAAAAATTCATGAGATTGTCAGATTACATTACCCCCTCTCTTAATTTGACTTTACCACGAGAACAGAAACGCCTCAAATAACCTCCCCACTGAGTTCTGCTTACTTGTGGTTTCTCCCTCCTCATAGCTTTGGTTTGGACTTGGATCCTTTGTGGTTTCTTTCTGGCCTCTCTCTGACCCTGTCGTGATAGCAAGGACAGTCCCTCACATTTCCTAGTTCTAATTGCTGGAGGGAAAGAATCTGTTGGCCAATTTGTTGGGGGAGGGGGGAGGGACTTATTGTTTGTTTTTGTTTTTGTTTTAATATATTAGACAGTAGCAATGATCTTAGCCAGCACTTACTCAGGACTGGCCATATAGTAAGCATCTTACATGGAATCCCCACACCAGGTAAACATTATTATTCTCACCATTGAACAGATGAGAAAACTGAGGCACAGAGGAGTTAATAAACTTGCTCAAGGTCACACAGCAAGTAGCTGTCAGAGTGAGAATTGGAACCCAGGGACAGGGCTCCAGAGCTATGGTTTTCATCACTGCAATCCTGGAGTAACTAGCAGTGGTGACTCCGTCCAGTAGCTTCTCACCTGTGAGAGAAGTGAGTGTGTTTACTTAGCTGTGAAGCTGAAGCCCATGAGGACTTGGGCCCCATTCACCATCACAGAAGGAAACGTGGAGACAAGTCTGGTGTGCTGTGTGCCCTCTGCCCCGCCACCAGACAATGTTTTATTTCATTTCTCTTTTCTTTATATCTCTCTCATTTGCTTTCACTGTTGTTCTTTTTCTGGCTTTTCTTAAAATGGAAAAACATTATAGGTACTTATTACTAAAATGTCCAAATTAGTCAGAGATGCATAATGGAGAAAATCCTATCTTCCTCCAACCCAATCTCATTATCCAGAAAGAACCTTTGTTTAGCGTCTGATGCCATGGTTCCCAAACTGTGGCAGGGCAGCCTGGGCCATTGCAGGGACCTCACAGGGTTCCCAGGGGACATTCTAAATCGTTGAAGGAAAGAAACGCAGTGGCGTGTGACATATGTCAGAGACTGCATAAACTACTAGCTCAGGCTATTCGCGACTTTCAACATTCGATCACATTTCATTCCCTCCAGTGATGTCATATCTTTGCGAATCTGGGGTTTCAGAGCAGTCGCTGTGATAAAAAGCAAGTCCTGGACAAAAAGCAACACGGAGTAGGAAATGAGGCTGGTGGGGTTCACCCGGACTCAAAGTTTGAGAGGCTGAACGGTGCTCCATGGTGCACATGTGCTTATTGAAGAGTGAGGCAAACATATCGTTCTTTCCATTTCTATGTATTTCAAATCGTCCCTAAGTGATTAGAACATAAATACGTATTAAGTTCTTTGGACCTGACTTTTCAATAAATAAACCGGCTCTCGGTCATCCCTTTTAATCCGATCCAAGAATTTAAATCTTTCTTTAACTCAGGATGTTTTCTTCCTTCCTTCCTGCCTGCCTGTCTGCCTTCCTTCCTTTCTTCCTTCCTTCCTTCCTTTTTTTAATTACTGCTGCTCTTTGTTCTGTTCTATTCTCTCTTTTCAGAAAGTCCTTTTGCAGGAACTCTGGGTCTCTGCAATGGAGCAGCCATCTCTCTCTCTCTCTCTCTCTCTCTCTCTCTCTCTCTCTCTCTCTCTCTCTCTCTCTCTCTCTCTCTCTCTCTCTCTCTTTTATTAGCCTCTTTCTTCTGCATCCAAGGATGCTTCTTCAGAGTTACCAGTTGGGTTTTCAGTGGTGTCCATTCTGTGATTTTATACTGCAATGAGTTTTTCTTTTTGTAATGAGTATTGGGATGGGTGGTTGACAACATGCTTTTCATCTGTGGGAATTCTTAATATTTCTTGGACTCCTTTATCTCAGTAGACTGCTCTGTTCTATTGATGTTTATCCTCTTGAATCCCTGAGGGTGGGATACAGATTTTTTTCTCCACATTTCCCTTCTATCTCTGCCACTTAGTCTGTTTCACAGAGGTCATTGATCAGAGAACGGTTGTTTCTAGTCATTGTTTTATTATTCCAGTCACTGTTTGAAGCAGATCAGTCATAGCATATACCCAGCAATCTGGAGGTCTGCTGGTTTTCATAAATGAAGGTCTTAGTGTTTATCCCTGCCATATTAGAATGACCTGAAACCGTTATAAAAAATACAAGTGCCCCGTCCCCTGGCCAGGACAATTAAATTGGAATTTCTGGCAGAAGGGCATTGGTGGTTTTTTGTTTGTTTGTTTTATGTGTTTTTGTTTTTGTTTTTGTTTGTTTACATGTGCAGCCCTGGTCCAGATGGACTGTATCAGTAGCTGGTGAAGGCTCCCTCAGCAATTGTGTGGGTCACTGGTGCTCAAAACATAGGGCGCATCAGAATCACCTAGGATGCTCATTAAAAATACAGATGTGGGGAAGCCGGGATGGCCCAGCGGGTTAAGTGCTTACTTTGCAGCCCCAGGGACCCAGGATCGAATCCCTGCCCCGGCCCATGTGGACCCATATGCTGAACCGGGGTGTGCTTCCCATGCAGGAGGGCCCCAGTTCAGTTCTCACTTCCCACCCTACACAGCCCCCGCCCACCTGTGTTGAACGAAATCATGTTGAAAACTGATGATATACAACTATGGAGACTGCTCTGGGCCCTCCCCCTCCTCTCTGTCCCTCTGTCTGTCAAAACCATTAAAAATAAATCTTTAAAGAAAAATACAAATGGCCTGCGGTGGTTGTGGCTATCTGTATTCTCAGCAAGCATTCTCGGCTCCTTTGGGACACAGTGCAGTTTGAGAATTCCTGGTGTGACTCAGTGTCCCCTGGCCCTCCGGCAGGCTCTCCTCTGAGCAGTGAACCTGGCTTTGGGGCTTCACCTGAGTGTATTAACGGGAGGGCACAGGTCAATCAGCAAGGCTCCCCTTCGGGTCCAGGGTATGTGGTCCGAGAATGCACTGAAAGACTGGGTCCTCTCTCAGTGGAACTGGTGGCCACAGGACCCCTTAATGACACCCTGCCACCAGGTGCTCTGTGCTCAGGCCCTGACGGGGTTTCTGAAGTTCTTCCGTTTGCTCTCCATGGTGCTCCCCAATGAGTCCCCTCTCCTTTCTTCTGCTGGAGGCTCTTAGGGGAACCCTCGTAGATCTGCAGAAGCCAATGAGAAGCAGGGGGGAAGCTGGAGGTCTTCATAAATAGTCTCCCTGCTTTACCGAACTGGTTTCCCTCTATGCTTCCTCTTCCTCCCCCAGGTTACCGCGGCACTGCCCTCTGGTTTTGTTGCCCGTATTAGAAGCTGGTGAGAAAACACTCCCCCCACCCTCTCCTTCCTCAGAAGGTCCTCTCTGCCTGTGGAGACTGTGTTCTTCACTCTGAGTTTCTTCCACAGGCCCCTGTTCAGTGCCCTCCAACAGCCTCTACTTCCAGTCCTGTTGCTGGGAGCTTGGGGCTCCACCAGGCTTCTGTTGGGGACACCCAGCTACCTCCTTCTCAGATGAAGCCAGTGACATTATAGGCAGCTGTCAATCAGTTGTCTGAGTTCAGTTCATCTCCATGAAATTTCTCAAAGTTTGTCAGCTGCTGATAGGAAATTTCTTTGCCTCTACATATGATGTTGTTGGGGTGGTGGTGGGGGAATTATTATGTTACTGAACTCCAGATGCTATTCCTGGACCACTCCCCCAGATCCTCACATGGCTGGCTTCTCTTCTCGTTCAAGTCTCCCTTGGTACTGATGTCCCTTCCTCAGAAAGGTCTTCTGTGGCCATTCCATGCACAGGGGCCACCCCGCCCACCAGTCATTCTATGTCACATCCTATCCCACCCCACCCTCATGCTTCTCTTTCTAAATGAGACTTATAGTTATTTTAGCACGTAGACCCATGTCTGGCACCAAGTAGGCATTCAAAGAGTATAGGCTAGATAAAGAATAGATGGAGGAACGGCTATTTCTGTAGTCACTTGATTGTTATCGGGAACGGAGGAGAGGTAAGTGCATGAACTTAACTCACTGTGATGATTTCCACTGCGCTTTCCTTCTTCTTTCTTAAAAGTCAACAAAGGCACATGTGATCATTTGAGGAAATGGTGGTCACCTGGTGTCCTTATAAGAAAAGGAAACAGAGACACAGACACACAGGGAGAACACCATATGACAATGGAGACAGAGCTTGGAGTGATGTGGGGGCAAGTCAAGGAGGGCAACACCGGAAGCTAAGAGAAAGACATGGAACAGATCCAGAGAGAGCATGCCCCCTGCCCCTGCACCTTGATCTCACACTTCTAGCCTCGAGAACTGTGAGATAATAAATTGCTACTATTTTAAGCCACCCGGTTTGTTGGTACTTGGTTACGGTAACCCTAGAAAACTACCCCACCAGGGTACCTTGTCTCTTCAGAGCCCCTTGTTTCTGAAGGCTGAGCTTGCATCTTTCTGGATGTCCTGTCCTCCGTCCTAGGCCTCTGCTTCCACATGTAGCATGACACCCAAGCATTCTGGCCCACCCCCAAAATGGCCCTTCTCCCACCCCCGCCACCACCCATGAACCTGGAGTGAATGTGCACTCACAGCTTGGGTACCAGAAAGGGGTGACCCTGATATTGGGTGCGCATCCATGAGGCAATCACTACAGTGAAGGAGAGACTTTCCACACCCTGCTCTCTGGGCACAGCCTCGGCTTGGGTTCAGCTTCCACCAACAGCACCCCTGCAGAACCCCACAACCTTGGCTGGCAAAGAGCAGATGTGTGAGGCCGTCCCAGGCTACAGCCTGATCCTGGCAGAAAGAGACCATACCTTGCTGCTCCCGGGGCTTACATTTGCTGCTAGCTTCAACCCAAAGGGGATTCCTTTTTGTCTCCTGGGAGTGCATTATGATTGGTTCTGTGCCTTGAGTTTGAGGGAATCCAGGGCCTGTCTTCTTGGCTGGTAGAAGGCCTGCCAGGCACTTCAGAGGAGCTTATTTGTGCAGCTCCCCACGGTTTCAGCCCAGGGGCTCAGTCTTCTACTGTAACTCTACCAGGCTCAGCCTGGAGAAGGAGAGTTGTACACAAGAGCTTCCGAGCCCAAGCACATAATCGCAGAATGAGAAGACCCTACCGCGGCTGGTTAGGTCCAGTGGTGCAGAAACAGAGGGGTGGGCTTGAACCGCTTAATCCAGAGCTGTGTCTTCCCCTCCAGGAGGCACTAGCCCTATGTGGCCACTGAAATGTAAACTTCAGTGATTAAAAATTAAATAAAATGTACCATTCAGTTTGTTGGTCATGCTACCCACATTTCTGGTGAGCATAGACCGAACAGTTCCTTTATCACAGAAAGTTCTGTTGGGCAGCACTGGCCGAGAGCTATTTGTATTTCCAAGCCTTTCAATACACATGCTGTCTTCCCCTATTTACTAAGTGTTATATCTAAGATAAATTTTAAAATTATGTCCACTCCAGAACATGAGACATGATTTTGTTTACTTAATGTCTGTTAGAGATAATAAAAAGTGTGTGTCTGTTTTTAAAAAGGAGGAAAATAAGTATTATTAGACCAGTGCTACTCAGAGTTTACTGTGTGCTTACGTCACCCAGGGACCTTATTAAACTGGTTCTGCTTGTCTGAGATGGGGCCTGACATTCCCTGCGGGTCCATAGACCGCTCTTTGAGTGGAACGTTAAAGCGTGTGACTCATGAACTAGGAACCTCTTGCTGCTTGAAGCGTCCAGGGAATAAATGCAGCAGGTGAACTGTAAATGAAAAGACCGAAGCTGAAGGAAATCTTTGTAACTTTCAAAAGAATGAGACCACCAACTCCTCCCCGCCTCCCCCACCCCCCTGTACCTGCCCAGCTTTGATCTGAGGAGGGTCACACGGAGGTGACACAGCACACATACCAGAATTACAAGCTGTAATCTGTCTGGATTTGAGTCTTGACTCCCCTACTTCCTACTGTGTTCTTGGGCAAATGATCACTAGGCTCAACTTCCCTATTTGTCAAATGGAGATAATGCTCGTATATGTTTTATTATAGAGTAGGTATGAGGACTTGGTGAGTTAACAGATGTAAAAGGCTGGGAACAATGCCTGGAACATCATAAACACTGCACAAGTGGTGGTTAAGTCAATAAATGAATGCAATATTCTGCTTCTAAACCACTGAACGGGTTTTATCCTTGACGAGTTGATTCATTTCTGACCAGTTGCATGTCACTTGGATCTAAACAGGACTCTGTTTCTCCCCTGTGAATTGAGGAAGGAATAGGAAGTGGGCACAAGATCTCTGATGAAAGGTTGGATTCACAGGAATGGTCCAGGGAGCCAAAGCAGTGGGGTCGTTGTATTTCCTGCAGACAGGAGCCGCTTGGCACATGTCCTGGTGACCTTAACCTAAATGCCTTCCTTAAAGAAACTTTTTACTGTTGGCTGATGTTGGCATACAGAAGTCTACATTTAGAGTCTGCACAGGTTTTGTGGACTCTATCACTTAAATTTATGAAATTTTCTGTTGCCATGTGGCAGCAAAATAGATTTTAGTTTCTGCAGAGAATATGACACAGGTTTTTGCCTGGTATTGATCATCTTTTAAACCTTTGTTCCCCCCGCCTCCGCAAAAGCAAAGAGCCCAGCCAGCAGCGAGTGAAGAGATGGGGCTTCTCCTTCGATGAGATGTTGAAGGACCCAGTGGGGCGGGACCAGTTTCTACGATTCCTGGAGTCTGAATTCAGTTCAGAAAACCTCAGGTAAATCTCTCAACGGTTTGAGCTGTGTACACTGTGCGTAGGGAGAAATTTGCATCGTCAGTCTCTCTTTCTGCCTCCTCTCCTCAGCAAAATATTATGGGTCAAACTCACAGTCCAGCTAATCTGGCAAAGATTGAAACGGAGAAGAACAAACTTTATATGCAGCTTTGCTCTCACCCTATGAGCACCTGCCGACACCAGTATTTATTATTCTTTAAGTCCAGATGGCATTTGTTCAAGCTATTGGAAACATGTCTCCAATAACAAGTAAATAGTCAAATGGATTTGATGACACCATCCACTTACTAGAACCAGAAATCCAGGTAGTTTCAGCGAATGAAGCTCAGAGACTTCCCAAAGTCTGGGGTCCTGAGTACTTGACAGGCCAGTGAGCAAGGGTTCGTGGCCTCATTTCAGAATTTCAAAAAGCAAGAGTAAATAGCATCCAATAACTGCAGACCTAACTGTGAAAACTACTGAAGACATGCTTTTTGTTTTTTGGCGGGGGGAAGAATTCTATCAACTCCAGTGGTGGTTACTCTGGTCACCTGATGCCAGGGCAACATGATTAGAGTTTCTATTGGTCTATGACTCATTAGGATGAGGGAAAACGTATTCATGTATTAATAACTATTGTTCGATAGGAGAGAAAAGTACAACTCTCAAGGTCCATTGAGAGAGGATGGAAAGAGAGGACGTGAAGAGGGGAAGGGTCCATGGTCACAAAAAATCAGGAACTTGTGGCTTTCTCAGGATTTCATTGTAATAAGATGTAGAAGCGCAGAAGCCTATGGAAATGTAACATTTGTAAAATCCACTAGCGATCTTAGGCAATTAGTGACGTCTCAGTAGTAAGATGGAAATCTCAGGGTGTTCTTGGCACCAGATTTTCTTTTATATGCAGATTAATCCCCATCTTCCAATATCATGTTTTTCTAAGAGTGGCTGTATTAATTTTTTTTAAAAATGACTTTTAACTTTAAAATGCCAGAGCATATACTGTGGACAAAGGACTGTCCACTCCAGTGTTAATGTGCCAAGTCCACGTTATTTATTTGGAGTTAGAGACCGTATCAGTCCCATCTAGCAATCATGTGATATTTATTACACACCTCTGCCATGCCAAGCCCCACAGGAGTCTGCTGAGTGATGCAGGAAAGTCAAGATGCATGGTCTTTGCCTGCAACGACCTCGGAGGACCTTGAGGAAAACACACAAGCAACGATTAAATCATTAAATGAATATAAATGAGTATAAACTCTAAGAACCATTTTGGAAGTGTTTAAAAAGGAAGGGATGAATGTAAACCAGAGAAACCAATCATAAGCTGGGCTTGAAAGACTACACGGGATGCTGTCAGATGAAAAAGAAGGAGCCAGTATTCTGAGCTGGGAGACCCTATTTGCAAAGGCATGGCAGGGGGCCTCTCTCACACCCTAAGTCTCAATAGGACATGTAGCTGCCAGTTAACTATGTGCTGATGCCTCTCTAGGCAGCTGTGTGCCTACTGTAAACCACATCAAGCTGACGACCTGATTGCAGGTTATGAGAATTCTTTCCTTGCGCTAAGGCATTATACTAAACACAGACGTGTCTCAGAGCTTCATTTCAATCCCTAATCAGGTATTTGTAACCGAAGGCTTGACTTTGAAACTCTTCATTAGGGTTGAAACTCACATGTTATCCCTGGACATGGGTCCTGCTGGGAAAGCCATGCTATCTATGGCCAGCATGATGCATCCTGGCAGCCTGTGTGTGTGTGTGTGTGTGTGTGTGTGTGTGTGTGTGTGGCAGGTTCAGCCCTAGGTCCCACCCCCAGTGTGGTTCCCATGGGAATTCTTTCCATCTCTCTTTCTCACCCCTGTCCCCTTGTGGGTCCCCAAGATGCAATGGTACAGAGGCCACCTTCACCTGACTATTTCTCCATCATGAGGGGACTTAGGGCCCTCTGTCACCTGTCCTGTTACAGAGACTTTGAAGAATGGCCACAGGGTCCTGGTCGTTGTAAAGGGCTCAGGAGCAGGCGTGTCTGCTGTCTCAGCACAGTTTTGCCCAGGCCGAGTGTCGCCGTAGCCACATAATGGTCCAGATGAGTTTCATGAATTATGTGTTACATTTAAGCCCTCAAGTGCACAAGGGGTGTGTCCCTGGCAGGTGTTCACCACCTCATCCTGCCATTGCCTCTTATGGCTATGTCAGCAACGTCATCCCATGCCAGGGGGGGCTACCTTCAGTCTTGGGCGAAAGAGTTTGTATGAGGACTTGCGAGAGAGCCTGCTGCTGCCTAATCTACACATGAATGCATAAATCCAGACTTAAAGAGTATCCGCTCTGATCCATGATGGAGAGCGGAAAAAGAAAACAGAGCAGATGGAGATTAAAAGAAAGTAGGAAGCAAGAGAGGGAGGGAAAGAAGGGAGGGAGGGAGGAAAGAAGGAAGGAAGGAAGGAAGGAAGGAA
>PVKE010002631.1:59777-80587 GCA_004027555.1 Craseonycteris thonglongyai | reverse complement strand
ACACACTCGAGGTCCAAATAAAAAAGAATCAAAACATAGATGTTGTTTTTAATTATTTATTTAATATTATTTTATTCAGATAAAAAGGTCTCCACGGGCCAGATGAAAGGGCCTCGCGGGCCACATCCAGCCCATGGGCCGTAGTCCGGAGACCCCTGCTCTAAACAGTACTTCTCCATTTCACTGGCGTAGCAATTCAGGAGGGCATCTTGGAAGAGGAACTGTGTCATCCATGCGTTCTTGTCACTCCTGTAATGCACTGGCAGCATGTGCATATTGATGTTGGAAGGCCCTGGGGTTCTCATTGTGCCAGATCACATTGCCCCCAACCCAGACTATTACTCTTTCCTTAACAGCCTTGAAACCAGGTATTGACTTGTCCTCCTTAAGGATGAAATGCCTTTTAGGCCTTTCTTTCCAAAATAGAGAGGTTTTATCCATAGTAAATATTTACTTCTTCAGCAAGTAATTTCCCTCCTCAATCAACTTACCTAGTTTCCAAAAGTTCTTCAGCTGCCCTCACATCAGTGCCCGAAGACTCACTGTCACATTATGTAATGAATAATCATTCTTGAATTGTTCAAACCACTCAGAGCTTACTGTTATTATTATTGTTAACAAAACTAGCACTAAGTACTTACTGTTGGCTAAATATACATGTTTGTTTGTTTTTTCTTTTAGTTGTCACATAATCGTGGGAGAACGTTAGTGCCCCATTTTATAGATGAGCAAACCGCATGGAGATGTAAACAACTTGCCAAGATCACATCATCAATAAGTGATGGAGTCATGAGCCAAACACAGGTCTTTGAGTACAATGATTACTTTTGCATATCATTACAAAATAGTTTAATTTACTGCTAGCTCTGGGTTTCAATGACCCAGAGCTAGCAGTAAATTAAAGTGAATCATTTATTGGTTCACCAAAACCTACAAGGTAAGTTCACATTTTTTATCATGGCCTGTGAGTTCTTTCATAATCTGACCCATTCTACCTCTCTAGTCTTGCCCTGATTGTCACACTTTAAGCACTCCATAATCCTGACCTCCTAAACTCTGAAGGTTCCTCCGAATAGACCAGTTCGTCCATTTCTTCTTGCATTCTCACAGGCTATAGCCTCTATCCAGAAAGTACTGTCTCTTTCGCACTCCCCATTCCCTTCCCCCAGCCCTTTCCTTAGCCATCTTCAAGACCCAAATGAAACATTAACCCCTCCAGAATCTTCTCTTGGGCAATTAATGCTTCTTTCTGCGCAAGCACCTAGTTTCATATGCAGCTTATAACAAAATGTTACATATATAGCAACTAACACATTGCTTTAATTATTTATTTATATCTCTCTTTGATATAAATCTTTATAACTTGTGAAACTCTGAAAGAAATGGGACAATATCATATTCTTCGTATTTTTAGTGCTTACCATATGATGAATATTTTATAAATGTTGGGTAAATGATTTGCTGGCTAGATAAATGGATAGATGGGTCTAGTTATCTGGCTATATTAATATAACTCAAATTGTTCAAATAAATTTTCCAATAGGAGAGACCTTCTAAAAGAAAATGTATTTTCTTTTTTGGAAATTTATTTCATTGGTTGAGAGGAGAGTGAGAAAGAATTGGGGAGAGTCCAGAGTAGTCTCCATAGTTGTACATTATTTGTTGTAACATGATCTCATTCCACACAGGTGAATGTGGGTCCACATGGGAGGCAACAACCTTTGTCACTGTGCCGTCCCAGCAGTTACCAGTTGTCTATAGTTCATCGTATAGATTTATATGGGCCAGGGCTGGGAATCGAACCCCAGACCTCACGATTGTGAGGCAAGTACTCCTCCATTGAGCTATCCTGGTATCCCCAAAGGAAACATAACTTCTTAATCTTAGCTCATCTAGTACCTTAGTTTCCTCTTTTAAAATATGTGGATACATGCGCAAACACATACACACACAAGAAATGGCCCTAAAGGGAAAATCTTGTTATAGGAAATGTGCTAAGCATTCACCAAAGCCACTAATCCTAATAAATATTTTAAGAAAACTTAGCTAATAATAATTTCACTTATTGTTTTCTATGAGCCTCATGTATCTTCCACACAACGCCTTGTGGCATATGTATTATTATTCCCATTTTATAGATGAAAGAACTACCTCTTAAAACACATGAAGACACATGGCTAGAAAAAGGTCAAACAGGGATCTGAAAACCATGAATTCCTGACCTGAAAGCAATGCTTCTATCCACTGCCAGACTCAAATCCATGTTCTCTAAATTATTTTCAAACAATCCAAAAACACTCCTAGCCTAATTCTCAGTAAATATTGTCATAACTTGTTTCTAGTTTTAAAAAATGATTTTCATTTTTTCCCCCTAATGAGAATGAAGAACACCAATAAATTGGAGCTTGACTAACTATAGAGAATCTTTTGTAGAATTTGGTTTGCTCAGCTTTGTCTTAAATAACTGCTTAAAATATTGACAAATACTAAAAGCTCAAATGTAAAGAAATGAATATACTGTACCTGTAAGGCCACCTGTGGTAGACAGCCTCCAAGGTGGCTCCCAATGATCTCTGTCTGAAGGTTAATCGGTATGAATAATTTAATACAGAAAAAGTTACAACATATGACTGACAAGGGTAGTTCATGAAAGATATTTTGGTTCCTTTACCTCTTTTTCCCTCTCTCCAGTTCCCTTGCTCACTCAGGGGAAGCTAATTTCCATGACATGAGGCTAGCCTAGCTGCCTATCAAGCAGCTCTACTGGAAAGTCCACATGATGAGGAACTGAGGCATCCAGCCAATAGGCACGTGAGTGAGAGATCATGGAAGTGATTCTCCAAACACAATCAGCTTCAAGATGATGGTAGCCTTTCTCAAAATCTTGACTGCAACCACATGAGAGATTCTGAACCAAAGTCATCCAACTTAGCTGGTCCTAAATCCTGATTCTAAGGCTCTATACAACAAAATAAATACCGTACTTGCTGCTTTCATCTGCTAAAATTTGGAGGTAATTTGCCACACAGCAATAGATTCATGATAAAGACACTATCCAGTAGTCACACACAGTACTTCTACTTGAATTCCAGTGCCCAAAAATGTGGCTTTCCAACCACAATTTGATGAGTCTTAGGGTAGAAAAAGTAGTCTTAATTCTAAATGGCCATGCATCTCATTAAAAATTAATATTTTAAGTACTAAAAAATGTCAAATATAGCTAAATGGAGATAAACAGCAGCCTATGAGAGACTCTGACATTGATATTCCCCCCAATGAACCATACTTCCCAGTATTCACACTTACCGGTATGTAAAGTTTCCTACCACATGTACTCAGTCATGTGATATGTCTTGGTCAATGGAATACTAGCAAGCATAATGCAAGCACAGGCTTACACATTGGATCTTATGCTCTTGACGCACTTGCTTTTAAGAGACTGACTACCATTCTATAAGGAAAGCCCAGTGATCCTGCTGAAGAGAGAGTCCATGTGAAGAATCCAGGTGTCCTATCCAAGCTCCCACCTGACTGCCACTGCATGGGTGACCCCAGCAAAATCACGGGCAGCAAAAGAATCACTGCAAAACCACAAGAAAGAAGCAATATTGTTTAAAGCTATCAAATTTGGAGGTACTTTGTCATCCAGAATAGATTATTAAAACACAACCATACCATATACAGAATAATTTACTGAAAAACTTACTGCAAACTATAAAGTATTTTTCAAAATACAAGCATTTTTTTCTTCTGTCATACAAAGTATATCTATTATACTTGATTTCAATCAAATAAGGCAATTAATTTACACAATTTAATCACACAATTAAGGGAACTTATAATAGAGAGGAACATCTTACAGATCATGGAAATTAGATTTTCTTCTACTAAATCTAGTGTTTTATTTTTCCCTAGAACATCATTTCTTAAACTGTGGCATGCAGTCCATAGATTGACTTCAGCCACCACACGAAATAGATACCGAACTTTTTTTTTCTTTAATTTCTTCTAGATACATTGAAACATGAGTTTGTGAGGAATATTTCATTTATAACAAGTTATGAAAGTAATGTTGACTCCAGGTAATATAGAATAGCAGTTCAGTATCTATACTGTACATGGTCAGTTAATTCACATTTATCATTATTTCCTTCTAAGATATAGAGAATAATCTTCTTTTGAAAAGAATTAAAGAGACCCCAAACTGTCATTATACTCTTTTACATATGATTTTTTACAAATTTGTTCTATAGAACTTAGCTGTAAAATGCCAAATAAAACATAGTGTTATAAAATTTCCACATTTTTATATTTTACTTCTTTAATTTAATATGTCAAAAACATAAATCTCAGTGCTTTAGGTGTTAAAAGACTTTTTCCAATAAAAATATGTAGCCAACAAAATTCAAAGAAGTACCTTATGTCTGTCCATGATACATTAGACAATGGGAATCTCTGAAAAGAAGACTAAATTTGAAAAGGCTGGGATTTTACTAACTCTAACCCAACACAAATGTCTTGTCTTGAATGAAGCATTTGAAAAGAAGTCATGCCTGACTAAAAAGATCTCATTGAAATCATGTGTTCTATTTTGTGACTTGAAACAGAAAAATGATACTGAAACAGAGTCTTTGTCGAATAGTGTCCCTAACTCCATGAAGCAGGTCATGAATTATAAGCAGCTATGCCATTTACCTCTACCTGAATGAAACCATCCAGAACTCATAGCACAGTCAAAATCTTGGTTTCTTACATTAGTACACACTGATTTGGGTGAGGTTCTTTGGGGGTGTTATGAAGACTATGTTAAAAATAACAAGAGAATTCTTTTTTAAGAAAATATCTGACTTAAAAAAAAAAATCATGATAATCTTTCAGAGATGCTGAGCCACAGAATTAAGTGCCCTTCTTTGTTAAAGAAAGCATCTCTACCATCACCCAATTCATTGCTTCCAATTGCAACATACCCTTATATCAAAGACTCTGCCAGCCCCCTTGAAAAAATTCACAGATGTCTCTTTGAAAATCGTGAAAAGGAAAAAAGTCAAGGCCTCTACTAGACACAAGTTCACCGGCATTCAAGAGGATATAGTGTAAAGAGGACAAAAGAACTAGATTTTAATCCCAGATTGGTCACTTACTAGTAGGGTAATCTTGAACAATTTCTGTAACCCCTCTGAGTCTAGAGTTTCCCCATTGTAAAGCGATAGTAATACCCACTCAACTATGAATGCTACAGATCAAATATGATAATATATAAATAGTTCTAGCAATGTGTCTGGCACTCAGTAAAATTTTCATTGCTTTAAACTGAATAAAGATCTCAAAATTTCCCTTGTTCCTTCTTCTGAGGCTCCAACTCTAAGTTTTCCCAGTGGGTGGAAAGGTTTTTCTCCCTTAAGCCTCATCACCACCTCCTGCAGTGCTACTAGAACTGGTGAAACAGTCGGCCTATGGCTGCCTTTGACAAGACTACCAGGTACAACTTCTCTCCTCTCTCAGATCTAGGTACTCTTTCCACCCACATCCATCTATGCTCTTAGCTGCTCTTTTAAGGTATATAAAATAGCCCATCTGTTTAACAAGACAAAGTTTTTCTCTGAACTATGTATAGCTGTCTGCTCTGGATGAGCAAGGCTGCTCCAAATCTACATCTGTCATTTTAATTTTTATTCAGTTAACATCGGACATCCATTAATCTAAACATCCTCTATGCATATGGCTATTGGGCTAAGATAGAATATGACAAATACAATACTCAATTGAATCCTTAATTTACTTTAGGTTTTACAACTCACCATTCAACAATTATGTAATTCTATTATTTTTAACTAATTAAGTGTTTTACACTTCACCAATCACTTTCAAATGTTTATTTGATCTTCACAAAAATCCTATGTGGTAGGTAAGCCGGATATTATTAATCCCATTTTTTAAAGAGAGGAAACAAAAACTTAAGTTAACTGACTAATGCTATTTAGCTAATCTACTGTGAAATAAATTAGATCCTAGGTCTTGTGGTTTAAAATTCATGCCTTTCTCACTATATTATGCTGTCTCCTAGTGTCACTGAATATTATCTTTTATCTAAATGGTAACAGAAGTAGTCAAAACAAAAGGAAGCCTTTGAAATTAGCATCAGGGTATATGGATCAAACCAAGTGATTAAGGAAAGCAAAATTGCACCAAGAAATGTGTTCTTTAATTTGTATTTAATATGTTATAGCCCTTATAATGGCAAAAAATGTAAAACCAAATTGTTTCTGAGGTTATAAAAATTATACACAGTAATTATGGAAAATATTGAAAATGTAAATAAGAAAATTAAAGATCACCTTTGCACAGCATGGTACTGGCAGAAAAACAGACACACAGACCAATGGAATAGAATCAAAAACCCAGAAATAAACCCACATATTTAGAGACAGATAATTTTTGACAGAGTTGTGAAAAATAAACAATGGAGAAAGAAAGCCTGTTCAGGAAATGGTACTGGGAAAAAATTGGAAAACGATTTTCAAAAGAATGAACTTCTACTAAGAGTTGTCACCATATACCAAAATCAACTCAAAATGGATCAAAGACCTCCACATAAGAACCAAAATAATAAACTGCATGGAAGAAAACATCAGTACTAAACTTATGGAACTAGGGTTCAGGGAGGGCTTTACAAGTTTGACCTCAAAGGCAAGGGAAATAAACACAAATATAAATGAATGGGACTCTATCAAACTAAAAAGCTTCTGCACAGCAAAAGAAACCATCAACAAAATAAAGAAGGATTCCAGGAAAGCTCAACAGGGTGAGGTTTGCCTTGCTACCACATGGTCCAGGGATTGAATCCCAGCCCTAGCCTGAGCAAACCCATATGCTGAACAGCGGTGCAACTGGTACCCTATAGGATGGCTCGGTAGCAAAGGTTCTTGCCTGAAACACAGGAGGCCTCTGGTTCGGTTCCCACCTTGCACAGCCCCACATCCACCTGTGTGGAATGAAACTGTCACAACTAATGATGTACAACTATGGAGACTGCTCTGGGCCATCTCTCTCTCTCTCTCTCTCTCTCTCTCTCTCTCTCTCTCCCTTCCTCCTCTCAAACAATAAAATAAATCTTAAAGAAAATAAAGAGACAACTAACTGAATAGGAGAAAATATTAGCACACAATGTCTCCAATAAGGGACTGTTATCCAAAATATATAAAGAACTCACACCACACAATAACAAAAGAATAAACAACCCAATTGAAAAATGGGCAAAGGAACTGAACAGACACTTGTCCCAAGAAGATATACAAATGGCCAACAGATGTATAAAAAAATGTTCAACTTCATTAACTATCAGAAAAACTCAAATCAAAACCACAGTGGGACATCACTGCACACCTGTTAGAATGGCTATCAATAAGACAAATAATAACAAGTGCTGGAAAGGCTGTGGAAAAAAAGAAACACTCAAACATTGATGGTGGGAATACAAATTGGTACAACCCCTATAAAAGACAATATGGAGGTTCCTCAAAAAATTAAGAATAGAGTTACTATATGACCCAGAAATCCCTCTTCTGGGTATTTACCCAAAAAAATTTGAAAACTTTAGTTTGTAAATATATATGTACCCCAATGTTCATTGCAGCACTGTTCACAGTGGTCAAGATGTGGGAACAACTGAAGTGTCCTTTGATAGATGACTGAATGAAGAAGTTGTGATACATTTATACAATGGGATACTACTCAGCCATAAGAAAAGATGAAATACTGTCATTTGAGACAACATGCGTGGACCTTGAGATTATCATGCTAAGCAAAATAAGTAATCCAGAGAGAAAAAAATCAACAATCATATATGACTTTGCTTATAGGCGAGATATAAACTTGAAAGGCAGGAAAGCTGGGATGGCTCAGCAGGTTAAGTGCTCGCTTTGCAGCCCCGGAGCCCAAGGATCGAATCCTGGCCCTGGCCCCGGCAGACCTATATGCTGACCTGTGCCCCCAGTTCAGTTCTTCCCAGGGCCTACGCAGGAGGCTCCCAGCCCAGTTCCTGCCCTGTACAGCCCTGTGCCCACCTGTGGAGTGAAACTATACGGAAAACTAATGCTGTCAACTATGGAGACTGCTCTGGGCCTTCCCCCTTCTCTCTGTCTCTCTGTCTCTGTCTCTTTCTCTGTCAAAAAAAAAAATTTAAACATAAATAAGTGAAAGGAACAAAGAAACAAAAACTCATGGACACAGTCAATAGCTTAGTGGTTACCTGAGGGTAAGAGGGGAGAAAGATGAGGGAGGAGGAAGGGGATATCAAATATATGGTGATGAAAGGAGCACTCACTCTGGGTGATGGGTATGTGATGCAACACTTAGACAATATATTGTATAATTGTACACCTGTAACCTATGTGATTTTACTGACCGATGCCACCCCAATAAATTTAATTAAAAAAAAAAAACCTTTGGTTTTTTTTGAGTGCACTGGGTATTTATTGACTGTTTTGAGTATGGGGATGACATGAAGTCACATGATTATAACCTATCCCTGCACCTGCTCTATGGAGAGTAGTCGAAGATTTCAAGAGGCAGAAGAGAGACAGTTAGGGGGTTGCTGCAGTTCCCACAGAGAAATGTGGGAGGCTTGGACTAGTGGCAGAATTGTAGCTACTGACATATGATGTCTGGAACTGGGGTACATATTGAAGGCACAGTTGAAAGAGTAGACGTAGAGTGTGAGCAAAAGAGAAAAGTAAAGAATACCTCAGAATGTTGATGCAATAGGAAATAGGACAGAATTCTTGATATCAGGCAGATATCAAGAATTCTGTTTGCATACATTACAGGTGAAGTATCTGTTGGTGGTTCATGTGGCCTATCTAGTGTATGAGCCTAGAAAGCAGGGGAGAGTTGGAACACAAGAAAGGCATAGGAATATATTGTTACATCACACTGTCTCGGTGCCTGGATGCAGCATGAAATTTGTCTCAAATGGTGTCTGTATGATTTGAATAACTGAACAATCAGCACAGTTATTTCAGTCATCTAAAAAAAGTCAATGTGAATAATCTCATTTAAGTTAGTAAACTATTTGGCTGAAAGTATTAAATGAAAAATGCTATACTTGACCAAGCTGAGTAGAACTTATATGATGCCACTTACCTCCCTAACAATAATTTGTTTATTAATTATTATAAGAAAAATTCCCAAACACCACTCACTCCCAGTTCTTTGTTAATTTTGTTGTTTTTTCTTTTGTTTTAGAATTGAGTGCACCCTCATATTTTGTATTTATGAGGCAGAGACAGTTGTTCAGACACATAAAACAATTTTCTTTTATTTTTATTTTTTAATTATTTATTTTAAGTAGGAACAATTGCATACTCATTAGCAGTGTGGTTTGATATTAATTCAAAACTAATTTTTTATTTTTATCCTCTCAAGCTTGCAGCAGTAATGGCTGTAAATAACAGTTATATGTGTATTTTACAATGATTCTTGAATCCCCCAGCAACCTTCTGATTATAATCTAGTTTCCTCTCTTGTGCTGGTAAGAATACACTGGTCTTCATGAAAGTTACAACTCTCATTGAAATTATTACATTGTCCTTCTGAAATACAATATATACATACACGTACATAGCTAAACATTTTGCATGAGCAGCTAAGAAGGAAAAGAGATGTAGAAGATTTAGAAGAAATGTAACAACATGAAAAGCTTGAGAGAAAATTGACTCAAATGGGCAATTTCAAAATCACCAATTAGAAATAACAACAGGGATTTGACAGCTGATAGTGGTGATAAAGAAGAAAGAGGAGCCATGGTGATGCACAGCAGAAGAAGAGAAAACTTTAAATAACCTTAAAGCCTAAAAAGACACCTGACCCCATGGACACCTGAACTAAACTTAGGCGAATGTCATTGAAAAAAGGATGTATTGCTGTTGTGGATTAATAACTACCTCACTGAACCTTGTTGGTCCTTGACAGTATCAGGGTGTCGTGAAAAGGGCAAACCAAATGGTGCAGCGGAGTAGCGTAAGAGGACAGGGACAAATGGCTATACATAGCATAGTCTAGTGATAAGCTAGGCTATTGATGATACAATACTGGCTTGCAATTTTTTCTAATGTGTACTTTATGTTAGGCACTATGCTAAGTACTCTACATATACTTTTTCATTTACTCCTCAAACAATCTTGGAGATAAGTTCCACCACCCTGTGATCCCTATGGCAGCGGAGTCCCTGAGAGATTGGATAAATGGGGCTTCCAAAAGCAGTTGTATGTAACACAACGAAGCTGCTTTAGGCAGGCCTGGACTGTGCATCAGGGATAGAACACCAACCTGAATAGGCTTACCAAGAAAAAGCAAGTAAACTCGATCCACATAAGCACACTGTGTTCACAAGGGTGGACGCAGCTGTTTTCAGGGGCACTGGCACCGAGTCTGGAAAGTCGCAGGATTCCCCCACTCCTCAGCATTCCTCACTGGCTTGGCTAATTCCCTCCTTCTTCAAAGTACGAAACAGGGCTGCTTCCAGCTTCTAGATCACGTCTCCCAACTTCACCACTTGTTCCTAAACCCAGACCAGTTAGCGGGGGTGGGCTGCCCGATTAGCTCAGCTCTTTGGGTGTCTCTAACCTCTGCTCATCAGTCATGGCCAGAAGGACAAGAGAGCAGCACAGACAGTTCCCCAGGGGATCCTGGTGCTGGAGACAGCCACAGATGGGGTGCACTACACTGCCCTAAAAGATCAAGCCACTTTCCAGACAAAGTCAAAGAGAAGTAGATCATTAAAGGAAACAAAATGGGACCTCGCCATGTAACTTCAGAAGTTTAGTTCCAGAACATTCATGATAGATTCATTACTGGTGGTCTGGATTATATGTGGTACCAGAACCCAGAAAAATGAGATACAGAAGACCCTAGAACAACAGGGGGTTTGGGAGTGCTGACCCCTTGCAGTCAAAACTCCACATGTAGTTTCAGGTCCACCCAAACTTAACTACTAATAGCCTACTGTTGACCATAAGCCTTACCAGTACCAGAAACAATTAACACATATATTTGTATGTTATGTGTATTATGTACTACAGTAGATCTTGTGATCTAGTAAGCTAGAGAAAATAAAATGTTATTAAGAAAAGCAGAAGTAAGAGAAAACTACATTTTCAGCATTTACTGAAAAATAAAATCACATATAAGTACACTTGTGAGTTCAAAGCTGGGTTGCTCAAGGATCAACTGCACTTCAGCATACTCAGATGTTCACTTATTTTAACCTGTGAAGCAACACCTTCATACACAAAATAATTCTCTTCCCAAATATTAAGAAATAGAGAGTAGAAGTTTTAACTTCCGGAGTTACAGTCCCCTTTAAGAATTTATTACATCGATGGACCACTGGTCCAGCGATAAAGCTATTACCTTTGAGCTTTAAATCCACCCAGTTTTGAGATGCTGCAAACCACCTCTCTGCTTTGACAGCTGACACCCATTAGAATCCACCAATAGGGGGCACTTCAGGGAGCCCACAAGATGGGAGGAAAAAGGGTCTTGTTTTTTCTTGGCGTCTTGAAAGTTCCTTGAGCACAGCCCAGCAGGGGCAGTTTGTTTCTGAAGTCGCAGTTGAGTCTCATGTACAGGGATTCCAACACTCTCAGAACCAGGCCCATGGCCCCGCCTTAGCGATCCCGCATCAGCGGCCTAATGTTCCTCCTAAGAGATCTGGGTCCCAGCATCACCCTGAGATCTTAGCTTCAGGTCTGTAAGACCCTACCCAAAATGTCTACATTGTGATGATTCTATCCCCTTTCCTTTGTTTCTCCAATTCTCGGAGTAGCAGCAGCTTCCTATAGTTGCTACTTCTGTGATAACTTAGAATTCTCTTTTTGCCTTTTCAGTTAACGACCTTGTTAATAATTTTACATGAGGTTAATAGTTCTTTATATTAAATTCTCTCTAGTAAAGCAACTGGGTGGTTTCTGTTTGCTAAATAGATATGTATGGCCAACTTCCAGAAATATGCACATTTTACATCTACACACTCCACAAAAATTTTAATGCGTTCATTGATACACTAAAATTCATCTACAGTCATTTATAGAATCCATGAACCCAAGATTAAGAATCTATGGGTTTCACCTGATGCAGGAGAGGTTCACTAATGGTTCTTAGAAAACAATTTGGAAGTGCTTGTGTTCCAGGCTATAGCTCACTAAACACTCCAATCAATTTTATAACTAAATTATAAAATTGTGTGCTGTTGCCTGAAAGGTAGCCTTGGCATTTCAAGTGAGACATCATATTAGAAGCTGCATGGGGAAGCCGGGTGGCTCAGTGGGTTAAGCGCTCACTTTGCAGAGCCGGGGACCGAGGATCGAATCCGGGCCCTGGCCTGTGCGGACCCATGTGCTGAACTGGGAGCTCCTCCAATTCAGTTCTCTCTCTGTCTCTGTATCTCTCTCTCTCTCTCTCTCTCTCTCTCTCTCTCTCTCTCTCTCTCTCTCTCTCTCGCTTTCGTCAAAAGACAATTAAAAAATAAATAAATAAATATTTAAAAATAAAAAAAAGAAGCTGCATATCCACGAGTGAAAATGGTTAATAAATTGTGGTCCTGCAGGGAAATTGTATGACCTTAAGGAGCTTCTTTTTGATCAGTTTATTCTCTGAAAAACTTTAAAGAACAGATTTTTTTTTATTTATTCTTGTAATGTTTCACAATCTGTATTTGGGCAGGTCCCAATGAATCAAGTTCCCTTGGTTTAAAAGACTCAAGGTAAAAGCTGATATTAAGATCTTCTAGAAAATTATAGGCTAGTGTCATGTGAGAAGTGTCATTTTTTTCCTCAAGTAGAGATAACTCCAAGATGAAATGTAGATTCCTCAAGAAGAGGTCAAGATGATATCCCAAGGCACACAAAGAACTTCTAGAACTTCTTTGTATATTCATATTTTATCTCATGCTTTGTAAATTTTTTCTTTTGTACATTTAATAGTATATCTCATTTATTAATTTGGCAAAAATATGTAAATACTTTATGAATAAAAATTATGGGCACATTCTCAAAGCTTTTAATAATGAGGATCACTTTTAAAAGTTTTGGAAACCATTGCTCTAATGGTAAAAAAACTGTATATTTTGGAGCAGGGATCAGCAAAATTTAGCTGCAGGCCAATTCTGGCCTATGGTCTGTTTTGTACAGCCCTCTAAGCTAAGAATAAAGAAGGAGTAGGAAGGAGAGAAAATGTGACAGAGGCTGTATGTGACACACAGGGACAAAAATTGAAACTAACTGTTTTTTACAGAAAATATTTGCCAACCTCTACCTAGAAGTAGGCCTATTTAAAACACCTCCAGAGGTCTCCGGAAGGGTGAAGATTTCCCTTTTTACTTCATTAATGAAATTAGCACAAATTAAAAAAGGACGTGCTTATGGTCTAACCATAGATGTTAGAAACTTGAAAAATATTTGAAGAGAGATGAAAAGTCAAAAGCAAATGCAGTAAACAGTGAAGATATTGATATCCTTGAGGATGATAAAGGCTCTTAAAGGTAACCTATTATGCTGGACTAAAGGGTCTCACAATTAAGCTTCGTTCTATGAGAAAGAAGCAAGTAAGCAAAGAGTAGTTAATAATAGGAGTTTTATATCAATATCTATGACTACAAATTTTCATAATGACTGATACTCAAAAGGTCATTCTGACTTGTCAAAACTAGGAAAAAATATTTTTTGTATTCTTTCATTAAGTGAGAAATACATTTAGTAACATGTATCGCAAAGAAAATGGCTGAAATAAATATTCCTGAACTTAACAGGTTAATTCACATCCAAGAAACCTGGCTACACAGAATGACTTGGTACCCAGTTGACTAATTCTTGATAATATAAAGATGGAAACAGAAGCTTAAAGCCAAAATGCTGAGAACCAATTCATTGAAGATGCCCCTTAGTACCTGTTAATGAAGAAGAGAAAATTAAAATGTAAAGTAATTTGGCTACCTATGTTAAGGGCAGTAAGGCTTTTCTAGTAGGCCTAATTAGCTATAATATGTTAATTCTATTCCATTTTCAAGTTGATCAAATAAAGTATTCAGAGTATCTAATAACCAGAAGCTGGGAATATATCTGTCTTTTGACCACTGAATTAAGTAGAATTAACCTCTTCAAATTTATATACAAATGCCTAATAAAAGGCATGCACCAGCTACAATCTATGACTGCCCAGATGGAAAGCTTTTATTGCTCACTGAAGCACCATATTAGAATGTGAACAGCTTGAACACAGGCATTATGTCTGTGGCAGACACTGTCTGTCAACTACCAGAAGCCATTATACCTTCTTCCTTTCTAACAGGATTTCAATTTTGTTTGGAGCAACTGTGTAGCTAACTAAAAATATCCAATTTTTCTCCTAAGAGTAGCCATGTAACCCAGAACCTGCCAATTAGTAAATGAATGAAGTCCCTAAGAAGGGCATCCCTCCAGAATAAAAATGCAGAGCTTGCAAGTAGAAGGCTTTCAAACTTGTTACCTTCTTTCATTCTGAAATGTAGATTTAGGCCTACAGGAGTGGCAACCATCTGCCACCATGATCACATGCAAAGGCAGGCAGCAAGAAAGCCGAGCCATCCCGTCAGCGGCAACATTGGTGAAGAGCTGAACGAGTTCAATGGTGTCTGTCTCTGGTAGTTTTTTGTTTGTTTGTTTGTTTGTTTATTTGTTTTGTTTTAATATGAGAAGGAAATCTCCTTAATTGTTTAAGTTACTGATAATCAAGTATTGTTACACTTGGCCTATTAGTCCTAACTTTTATGATGTGTTATTATTATTGTGCTAAGTACTGTATTAACTGCTTTAAATATAGTGCCTAGTCTCATTTTTTAAAAAGCTCTAGAAAGAGAAAATTACTATTCCTCATTTTACATAGATGTTAAACTTCTCAAGATGACCCAACTAGTAAAGTAGCAGAACTCAAACCCAAATTTAGATCTGATGGTCTCTAATACTTCTTCCACCCTGCTAAACCCAGTGCATTGCACATAGATGATTGTGCAATAATAGTTTTATTCAGGGAAAGTTTGCATAATAGTCATGGAAGCTAGAAAATGTCATTCTCCTCATTGGAGAGCATATTTATTTAGTCACTGAAGGATAATAAAGTTACCCTGCTTTCCTCAGAGGAGACCTGCTTGCATTCCAAGGTAATAAAAATAATGTCTTCCTTGGGAGCAAAGATTGGGCAGGTTTGCCAACAGCTTCCTACAAGCTTGGGGTTTTCTAAGCTTAGGGTTTCTTGGCTGTAACACATATTCCTATGCACACAGTACCCAGCTGGCCCAGTATCTCCACCACCCATAGGAATTGGGGGCAAGGGACACTGATCTACTAAGCTCATGAATAACTTGTCTAAATACATTTGAATTTGTTGCCTCTTTTCTAAAGGAACCCGTGGAACTGTGTCAGGTCGACCTGGCAACTGCAATAGTCATTGCTGCTTAGATTCTTCTTGAACATTAACAATAAACAGGGTGTACTCAGGTAATACAGTTGAGGTAACCCTTCTTGGTCCAACAGGATGATGTTGAAAGAATCAAGAACCTACCATTCAAGTGCCTCACACTATTTTGTGAAGATGTTATTCTTCCAAAGCAATAATTCTCAACCTTTTACAATGTGTCACTCTTTGAATTCTAGAGTTTTGGAGATGTACTTGAAGGAATTAAATGCCCAAATCATCATCATTATCAACTCATTAACAATAACACAACTGACTATCACAACCTAACATCTCACAGTTTCCATAAAGCTTCCCTAGTATGCCTTCATTCATTCACTCGTAGCCCTTCTACAGGGCTGTTTCAACAGAGCTGTCTCTTGCCCTGAGCTTATCATTTTATATTCTCATGGTACGAAAGATTTCACATGTCCCAATAAGCATATGCTCTACCTTTAATTTCAGTTTTATATCAACTAAACTGTATCATGCAACCCATTCACTCTACATTACACTTCACAGAGCTCTGATTGACAGTCTTCAATTATAGCAAAGACAAAAATGTTATACTTTGGTAAGAATGTTGTGTCATGTAATCTGGTGGAGGATACATCTTTGTACCTAGCATATCAGATGAGAACCACTGTTCTGGAGGTTCCAGGCAGTAATACATCAATATTTACTAATCACTCACTGTGTGCAAAGAGTGGTATTTCAGGCACAGCGAGGATAATGACAGATATTTTTTAATGTTCCCTGCCAACAGAAACATAATATATTTTGGAAAACAGAACATACCTGAAATATCCAAAGAACATATTTATAAATACTATCATAATAATGGATGTCCCAAAATTCACGCAAGAAGTAATTTTGATAGAAAACACAGGTTTATAATTAAAAATTGTAAATCTTTTATTGATTCATAAAGGATACAGTATAGGGTTATGTATGGAACAGCATATCGGGTAAATGGCCTCCATGGCTTTGCTGGCACATACGCACTCTTTTGTTATTGCCTGACCAGCCGCATTTTCGAAGAAGAATGGTCCGATGATGCCTCCAGACCAAAATCCGCACCAAACAGTGACACGTTGTGGATGCATTTGTTTCTCAACAATCACCCGTGGATTTTCTGAACCCCAAATGCGACAATTTTGTCGATTAACCAAGCCATCAAGATGAAAATAAGCCTCATCGCTGAAGATGGTTTTGTTCTAAAAATCAGCATCCACTTGTTGTTGCTCCATAATCCATTCAACAAACTCTATTCACTGTGCATGGTCAGTAGGCTTCAGTTCTTGAGCCAGTTGAACTTTGTGAGCATGAAGATGCAAATCTTTTGTGAGGATAAGCTGTAGAGAGCTTCTCGAAATGTCCAATTCTTGACCACGGTGCCGAATGGATGTCCCTGGACCTCAGCAACACTCTCACGAACTGCTTCGATGTTTTGTGTTGAACGACTTGTTGAAGGACAGCCAGAGTGTTTAAGATCACTAATTGATCCAGTCTCCCTAAATTGTTTAATTAATCTCTTCACAGTTGGTGAAGTTAAATCACTGTTCCGACCATATTTTGTACGAAAATTGAGAACTATAGCTGCCAAACCTTCATTATTTTTAAAATATTGCTCAACAATGAAAACGTATTGTTCTTTCAAGTAGCCACTCTATTTTTAATAACCCTGAACTATCATCTGTTACACTGTCTTTTTTTTGTTGTTGGCAACACTGTACAGCACAAATGACGCAAAATTCAAATCTTGCATGGATTTTGGGATACCCGTTAAAAACCAGTCAATGTAGTAAATATAAATCTAAGTCCACACTCTTTGTACACAGAAAACACTGAATTTCTTCATAATCTTTAAATAAACTAAATCCAAGTCCAAAAACCCATCCTACTAAATTTCTTCTCCTTCCAGATTGCACAGAGGCTGTGGATACTAGAGCACCGAGGGTAGGGAAGAACCCTCTTGGCCCCACCCCACTCCCCAGTCCTGGCTCATCCATCTTCACTAATCATTGCTAAGGCCTGCCTAAGATCATCCCTTCATTGCAACACAGGAGTCTTTGGCAAAGCTGTGAGACCCCACACCCAAAGTGAAGCCTCCCTGTGTGAACCACGCAATCTTCTTCAATAAAACTCCACCAACTCAGAGAGTTTGTTTCCAGGGAGGAACGCCAGGAAATACATCGGCTGTGACCCTCCGACTTCTTTCCCCTTCCTTGTAGAGGAAAGATCCTCTCTCTCAACTTTTCTTTCTCTCTTTCCTTCTCTCTACTTATCTTTTTTTACTTATCTTTTTCTTTTTTTTCTTTTTTTTTTTTGACACATCATCTCAATTACAATTATACAATTACACAACAAACACTAACAATTAGATGGTTTTTATTATGTGTCAAGCACTATTCTAGTGCTTTATTATATTTACTCATCTAATTCTCACACAATTTTTTGAGAAAGCACCATTATTATCCCCATTTCGCAGTTGAAGAAATTAAGCCATGGGCAAGTGAATTTATCCAAGGTTGTATAATTGGTAAATCTAGCTGGTAGCTAACTTCGACCTTTAGTACTGATAAGGGGAGCCACTGACCTTAAGAAGCTTCTATTTTTAGCATATGCCTATTCCCATAGTACTGTGAAAGCTTCCTTATAAAATATGAACCAGAGACAAAAATAGGACATATATGGTCGAGTTTTCCCCTTGTTATTTTAACTCTAAATTACAGTCAGCCATATCTTAAACAGTATTCTGAAAAACTTTACAGAGTTAGAGTTTTCTTATGATAGTTTTGTTTTTTGTTTTTGTTTTTGTTTTAATTTAGAATAGGTTTAAATTAGAATAACAATAACAAAAAGAAAGAGAAAAAATTAGAATAACACTATCAAGCATAAAAGGTTTAACTCAATTGTTCAAAACCAAGGAACATTTAACTTTCTGAATTTATTACTCAATTTATCTGGATGCTGGACAGCAGGATAGCTATCCTGTGGTGAGGAATCCTAGCAATATTAACTTGTGGTTTTATAGGAAGCAAGGTCAAGAATGTTTAGATCACAAATCCTAAGGTTTTTCACATCCACCATCCACAGGAAATTTCAAACAACACTCAAGTGAATAATAATCTCCTAGACCCCCCAAAAAAGCTACTCTTTTGAGGGATCCTGACCTTCTGGATAGAGGAAAACCAGAAAGACTAATATCTATCTCTCCCTCCTCTCTTATTTTAGAACCGCATACTCTTAATACTTTATTCTCATAAAGTGAGATTTCTGGGAATCTGAAATTTGTTCCCATCTAAAAGAACACTGTGAAAAACATCAAGACTTATTTTCTCCCTACAATTCATCCAACATGATCAAATGTGAAAACCATATAAATTTCTTGTGTCATATTTTTCATATTCCCAGTAGTGACTGTTAAGAAGCAGCCTTCATTTTTAAAAGAAAAGTACAAGGTCTGATGGGTATTTCAAGAAGAAAAACCAACAACAATTGATTCACTCTATCAAAGCCTGTCATGTAACAGCTGAGCCCTGGCACCACCAACAACAAACAAATGTGCCAAAGACAGCAAGATGCATTAAGGAGATAAAACACAGCTTCCTTCACGCCAAAGCATCCACTTGAACAGATGAAGAAATGGCATGAATACTGCTTGAAGGTGAATGCTGAGAAGGCAGTAGTGACAACAGAACACTGAACAGTAATTGAGAATGTCGGTCTCATTCCAGACCTCGGAGACAGGGCAGCTGCAATGTGTCTTTTGACATTGCCACATGGAATCAAGTCATCTTTCTCATTAGGCTCTTTAAATGCCACCTGGCTATGCTGAGAACTCTGCACCACAAAGATGCATTCCACTATTTCCCAAAGAAAGGTGTTGTGAAAAAGCTAAACAAAGACACATTAATACAATGCAAAACGCTAACATGCCACTGACATTATCCTTCAGTATTGTCACAAATTACAGCAGCTCAATCTGAAAATCTTAAGGCGAGTTACAGAACAGTTTGGCAGTTTCTCCATTCTATCATTGTTGGGAAAATTATTTGTGTTCCAAAGCAAACTATGCCCACAACTAAATTGTGAATGCCGTCTTTTAATCTCACATCAAGAATGTGGTAGCTGTTCTTTGAGTTCCCAGGTATAGGGCAGCCAAAATATGTCTTAATCTATTTCCAGTCCATTAGGATAAAGCATCCAGAAAACTTCCCAGACCAGATAGTCAGAGAAGACCGTTGTGAACTTCTTAAACCATGAAATGTTATTTATCACAAACGCCCTAACTCCATCTATACCTCCTTGGCTATCATGCTATTCTAGATAAAAGAGTAAAGAAGAAGGAAAAAATTAGATCATGAGATAAAATACAGTCGAAGTGATTGGTGTTACAAATCTTCTGACAGTGAAAAGTAGGAAATGCTAATTATTTAACAATTAGCAACATTATCTCCTTAATTAAAAGTATACCACATTAAGGAGAAACGACCAAAAAAATTTTAACTTGATTGAGATGATTATAAACCCTATGACCATTGGGCCATAACCTAGTACTAGGGAGATTTGTAAATCATTCTAGATCCCTGTTATTAAGGCTTCTGTGATTTTATATCATAAAGGACAGCAGTTCTCCAAGTATGGTCTATACTAGTGGGTAACATAGTCTACCCACTAGGAGTCTTCAAGAACCTTTAAGGGGGATCATCAGGTCAAAACTTTTTCACAATAATAAAAATCAAGTAGCTATTATGTTTGCCTTTTTTATTGGGTCAATATTGCACTTACAATGCAAAAGCAATAGCAAGTTAATGAGCAAAACTACTGGTACCTTAACCTGGATCAGTCATAGTGTTCTTCTATACCTAGCAGTAGGGGGCATGGAGGTGGAATATTTCACTTAAGGGTGTCCTGATGAACCAGTAAAAAGTATTAATTTTATTAACTCTCAATCCTTAATTATTTTTTAATATTTCATGTAATAAAATATACATAAAGCTTTTTTTTCCCCCTATTAAAGTACAATGCTTGTCTCAAGAAAAAGCACTTAAATGATTGAATTGTGAAATGAACTATCTGGTTAGACATTTCAGTCCATAGAGACTAATATTTCTTTTTTTTTTTTCTTTTTTTTTATATCTTTTTATATTTATAGAGAGTAATTATTTTATCTTCAGTGCATATTTATTTTTATTTTACTTTTGACAGATAGAGAGAGAGACAGAGACAGAGACAGCTAGAGAACCGAACTGTGGGAACTCCCCAGTTCAGCATGTGGGTCCGCCTGGGCCGGAGCCGGGATTCGATCCTCGGTCCTCGGG